>MU224103.1:2574092-2614560 GCA_018584345.1 Thuja plicata | reverse complement strand
CCCTTCCATCTCAAGATCCACTCACTCCAACACATAATCCTCCCCAAAGTCAAGATCAAAGTGCCCATTCAAATCCATGTCATAATTCCTATCCCTCTCAACATCCTATTATCCCTCCACATGATCCCAATCCTCCACAAAATCCCATCAAACCTATCCAATCCATCCATAAACCCCATTCACATGGACTCACATCTTGTGTTCAAAATAAAAAGTGTCCCATTGGAAAAAGAATGTCTCAAGATGTTGGCAAATCTTCCACACCTTCTAAATCCGAAATCCTTCCATATAAACTCAAAATCTCCCATCCCCCATCCTCCAAATCCATTTTAGGCCCTTATGTCCAAAAATTCATCCCTTCCTCATCCACATCCATTTTGGGCCCTTATGTTCAAAACTCAATCCCTTCCATCCATTTTTGTTCCTTACATACCTTCATCCACCATATCCAAATCCACCACTCCATAACCTCAAATCCATAATAAATCTCAACAAAGGCACACATCCTTTTATTCCTTCCAACATTCACCCTCTATTATTCCTTCCATTAACTCTCCAAACTATCTACCCTCATGCACCCATTCCATTGCTATTGGAAGCAAGTTGGATGCCAAAGCTAAAATGCATAAAGCTAAAATCCACAAAAAAAAAAACTCAAGGATCAACATGTCCCATCTAAAAGACATGTTGAAGAAAAGAAAAATATGATCCACAAGAAAGAAAATTCAAAAGGCCACAAAGGCCCAAAAAAAAAATTCAAAAATCATGTGGATTCCCAAGCTACTTATTGAAGCAATGCATCTCAAGGAAAAATCAAAGTTGGCATCCAACCTTGCTAATCCAAAGCTTCTTCCCTTCCTAAATCCATTTTATCCTCCATTTAAAAATCCCACATATCTCAAATTCATTTTGGATCCTAAAATACCTCACTCCACTATCCTAAAAATCCCAATCCCCGATCTAAAAATCCCCCATCTTCCAACTCTATTTTGTGGCCTTATATCCCAAAATCCACCATACTTAGTCTGTAATCTCATTCCTCTATTTTGGGTCCTTATATCCCAAAATCCACATTTTCTCCTCCATCTCCTTCAAAATATCCTCCTCCACTACTTCACCAACCGTCAAGGTGTGTGCCAATGATGATCTCTCCAACTCCTCCATCCATTTGTTCAAAAGTCCTGCAACCTCCCATCCATTGTCCACCAATCCTTCCCCATCCTCCCATCCCATTAATCCAACCCTATTCATAAAACCTTATCCCCCTCCATCCCCCCATCCATTTCATCTCCCCTCCTACTTTCCTACCAACATCTATGAGCATTTATCTAAAAGTCCTTGGTCCATTATATATATAGAAAAAGACATCTCAAGGGATATCATCCATGGAACTAGATGATTGAGTCCTTCCTCCATCTTCCTATCACATATTCATTGTCTTCCAAATCCACTTATATATCCATTTACTTATCCTCATTCTCTTTCACTCTATAATAGGGGGCAAGCTCCATCCATGCCTATGCTACCATACATATCTTCCACATACCATATCCACCATCCACCATCCTATCTAAGTCCATCATCCATTTCCAATATTTGATCTTGACTATCCTATACTTTCCCTCCACTCATATACTCCATGTTTCATATTCACTATCCATCATCCTCTATCCATGTTTGATCTTGACATCCTATTAATGCCCTCCATCTCATAGTCCTTTTCTTATACATTTCCTCCATCCCCTTCCATAATCCTATATAATTCCATCCTTCTTTCCCATGTCTTTTGATCTTTATTACCCTATGCATTTCCTCTATACATCCTATCCATATTTTTCATATCATATCCCCTATCTTATTCATACCCTCCAACTCATATCTCTTCTCCAAAACCATTCCAATTTGCATACCTTTTCTCTTCCTTACAAAACTAGAGGCACTCATAAATCCATACATGCTTTGGACAATACACGCCTTCCTCCCCTCCATGCATAACCTTTTCACAACTATCTATCCATCTCATTTATCCTTTATCCATCTTATCTCCATCCTTCATCCTCCCACCCCTCGTATGGGGGCATCCTTTGAAACATAGTCCTTGGATCCTAATACACTCATTCCCCATTATTCAGTCTTCCACTCACATCCCTTGCACACCATCCTTCTCTTTCGTGCATCCTTTATCCCCATTCTTCTCATCCTTCATCTTCCTGATGCTAGTGTGGGGCATTTCACTCCTTTACCACATAGTTGTTGAATCTCCATCCTTCAATCCCACATTACCTATTCATCCATTCAATATTACATATCCATCCATTCCTTTCCTTTATCTCCCATCCAATCCATCTCTCCATCTCCACCATTCCTTGGTTATCCCTTGTCATTGGTCTAAATCCCATTCTATCAAATTCATATTCATCATTTAATATCTTATCTTCCTCATCCATTCTATCTATCTTCTAATCCAATTCATTCCTCTTCCATTCATCTGTCTTCTAATCCAATCCATTCCTCTTCCATTCTACCTATCTTCTAGTCCAATTCTCTTCCACTCTATTTCTCTTCTAGTCTAATCCATTCATATTCTCTTCTATCCACTCTATTTATCTTATATTGTAATCCATTCATATTCTTTTCTATCCACTCTATTTCTCTTATAGTCTACTCCATTCATATTCCCTTCTATCCACTCCATTTCTCTTCTAATCCTCTAATTCTATCATATTTTCCAATTCCTCTTATCTTCCAATCCCATTCTATCTAATTCCTCTTGTCTTCCAATCCCATTATATCTAATTCCTCTTATCTTCCAATCCTCTTATCAAATCATTTCTTCTCCAAATCTCTTCCTCCAAACATCCAAAAGTAGTCCAATCTAGTGCAATCAAGACCAATCCAATCAATCCAATCTTGTCATCTACCACATGAATCCTTAATCATATCATCATATTGATCCAAATCAGCTGATAATCCATTGCCCACTTTTTCAAATCATCATCATCATGGGATTTATCCTTCCCAATCCTTTAGATGTGCATTGTTCTTATCGTTAACTTTGTCATCCTCAATCAATCATCATCATTCAATCAATCAATTGGTTTTTAGCTTGACTAGGGGAAAAATTATGGTTTGCTTTCAGTTTATGTGCATGCTTTCTTGTTGCTTGTATGTGTTAGTATTTTTCATTTATTATGGTATTTTCATCCTCTTATCCCAAGGCATCATGGTCTTCCATATCATGGTGTCATAAGGCATACGGCTGTATTTGACCTTTTTTATCATGTACTTGACACATTGTCATCTTGGTTCCTCATACCTTGCTGCATAGTGTCAAGAACAATATCAAACTTAGGTTGCTCACGCCATTGCAACATTACTTTATCTCCTTTCCTTCTATCATTCCTATCCATTTCGAGAGTACACTTGTGTTCTCCGAACCCACATGTCCTCTTGAGGGGGCATACCACTCCTTCCTCATCACCCTTCCTCATCCTCTAGTGACTAGGGCATCATGCTACTAGTCCTATCCCTTTTATCCACTATATTTTAATCTTCTTTAATCCAACATCATTTCACGATACTACATCAAAGAGGGGAAAAATGTAGACACTAAAATCTATCCATTACCCTTATCCTAGCCTAATTAAATAGATATTTATTATTTATTTAATAATCCCTATCTTACCTTTAATTAAATAAATTTACATTTATTTAATTAATAATCTTCTTTATCCCTATCCCTAATTAAGTAAATTTACATTTATTTAGTCTTATCCTATTCTATTTCCCTAAAATTTTAATTACTTCTTAAATTAATTAAACTAACCTAGCTTATCCCTTTTTCTCCAACTTGGAATTAAATATTGCATCTAATTCTATTTGAGCACATGGCTCCTAACTTTAACCCTCACCTAACCTCACTTCCCTAACCTAACCCATCCTTCTACCCCACTTGCCACTAATTAATCCTAATCTTCCATCTAATCACTCCCTAATCATTTGCACAATCCTAATCAAAGGATTAGCAAAACCAAGTCACATGTGACTCTTACACAACCCAAGTCGCATGTGACTCTTACACACCACTTACACATTTCTTACAAAGCCTTACACATCTTACACACACTTACACATTTGTCCCCCTTCACATGTGAACTCAACCTTGAGCCATCACTTTCTCAAGTTGCTCACACATGTGTGAGCAACTTTGGTCTTCTCACCCTCTTACACCCTATTACACCTTGTCATTGACCCATCACTTTCAAAGGTTGCTCACACATGTGTGAGCATCTTTCCCCCTTTGAATGGTCAAAACACTAATCCACTTGGCCTCCACTTGGCCTCCACCTCATGGCCACATCATTGGTCCTATGCAATCCTAGCCCTTCATCCAAATTTGAATCTCAACCGTCCATTTTCCTCAAAAATCTATATAAGAAGAGCCCTCTCCTCTCCTTCAACAAGCTTTTTCATCACATTGTTATGCTGCAGGATTGTGAGAAACCAAATTCCAATCTACAACAAATCAACTCTCTTCATCTTCTTCGAAGGTTTGCATATTATTGAGTAGTTTAGTCTTGTTTATCATTTACATTCAATTATATGCATGTTTAGCTTTCATGTTTTGAGGTATGCATAGATCATGTTAGGATGAACTTAGTTATTTAAGTTTGTTCTTTTATTACATTTTTATGTACTACAAAGAGTACTTAGTCAAATGGAAAGGAAGGCTTGTTGAAGATTCATCATAGCTATCAAAGGAAGAGGTTGACCACCTTGGTTTTCCTTAGCACACTTGAGATGCGATAAGGTCACTTCTCAAATTACCCCAGGTGATTGATGCAAGAGCATCCAGGGTGTAAGAGAAATCTCGCATCACCCAAAAATATTGTCTAGTTTTTTAATAATGGTTATTTTGGGTAGGGTTACTTTTTTTTTGGAAATTTTACTATTTTTAGTAAGTTTTTCGTCTTAGCACGGATTGTTCAAATTACTTCCCTGGAGGTTGTTTTTGGATATATATGCATGCCAATAAAGTTTCATGGAAAAATCAAGTCTAGTTTTGAAGATATTGAATTCTTTATTTTGACAGGGTGGTACAAAAACTTTGAGCTCAATTTTGAAGGCCTTAGAGGCTCCAAATGGGGGTCAAAACTTGTTCGGGACTACACTATTTTGTCCTACCTATAGAGTGCTTTGAGAGGTTTATGAAAAGTGGTTACAATAGAGAATCGGGTACATGGTTCAAAAGTTATGGCTTCCAAAAGTTGTGCCATCAAGACTCAAGTTTTGACACAAAAAGGAAGATGGAGAAAAATCACTTAGGTAGGAAATTGAACCGTTGGGCGCCAAAATGAGAAATTTTCATTTTCTAGAATATTCTAAGGCAGTTATTGGTGCTACATATATAGGAATGAAGGTGGGTTTTTGGCTCAGTTCCAGAAGGGTAGTTTGTGGCTTTGTCTTGCAGATTATTGTAATGAAAATTCTCATGTGGCTATAACATGTTATTTTGATGAATATTATAATTTCATTTCATTGAAGATGATAGAAAGTAAATATTTTTTCTTGCAATTTTGTGTTTATTTCTTTGTTGTGTTGTGTCTATTTGGTTACATAAGAGGATTATCCTTCATCATTACTCTGGCCTCTACATTTGCTAGTGTATTGCTTGTTGCTAAAGAATGTAAAATAAAATATTATACAACTAACATCGAGATTTATATTATTAAAGTATTGAGAAAATCTGAAATTTCAGAACAGGTAAATATTTTTGATAACTTGGGAGATCTGTAGGATGATAATGCATTAAGTTCTCTAAAAATATATACTTCAGAAGAGGAATCAATTATAGCAAAGGATAAGGAAGTGGTTGCAATTTTTGATGTTATGATGACTAGAGTTGTTCCCTCCTCTGTATCAAAATACTCACCAATTCTTCTACATGTTCTTGTAGCACAATGTAATCCTGGTCTATATTCTTTATCTTCACAACAAATGTTACATCTTGGAGATATGATACATGCAAAAGAATTCCATTTCAAAAAAATTTGTCGAAGATATATTGAAATTTATTCATGGAAAACTTTTGGATATTGAGATCAGTGAAACCTGGCAGAATGAGAGTCAAATGAAGGAAGCATTTGAAAAGTTGAAATGTTGTATAATAATGCTTGAGAATAAAATTCAATCAAGTATATAGAATAGAATTTATGTCTGGAGACTTATTTTTTTGAAGAAGACTTTGATAGATTGCCACAAAAGGCTAGAAAAAGTCAAAATTGTAGAAGCTACTATTATAGATAGTGTAAATATTTTTTGGACCTATGTTTTTTGTTCATAGATCATAGTTGATGTACAAAAGAAGATCTATGAACTAGAAGATGAGAATCAATGGATTGATTTAGAAATTGATCCCAGAGTAAATAATGACAAGGGAGTTTGTCTTGAAAGAATTCACAAATGTGTGGATTTTGTCTCAATTCAGAAGGATATCATTAGAAATGATTTTACCAGGATTTGTGGTGAGGTAGACATGCATCTCACTGGTATTATGAAGATGGCTAGGTAGGCCAAATATGTTTTATCACTTGTTCTTGATCCAATTAGTTGTTAATATGCAGAGCATATAATTTTGGAAATTGAGAGTCAATCTCAAGCTCTTCAGTCTATTAAGAGTGATAGGGCTAATATTGCTAAGGAAATAAGGTTCTTTCTAATCCAATTTCTCCACATTTTCCTCAATTTTGAAGTGCATTTTTAGGGGGATCCTTTTGTACCTTTGTCCTTGATGGAAAAGGAGGAGAAGAGAGTAAAATAGAAAAAATAATGAAAATAATGAAAAATACAAATAGAAGTTACTTTGTTGTCTATTTTTGTTTCCATTGGTTTTGTTTAGAACATTTTTGTAGATTTATTTTCCATCAATGAAAAAGGGGGGATTGTTGAATATATAAATCCTTGTCATTGATGTCAAACCAAGTCATCCAAAAAAATTTGGATGACTTGAATTTTGGTATGGAACTTGTTGGAATATGTAATGCAACATCTATTATAAGGCTCTTTCAGAATGTTTTCGGTCTAGTGGTTTGGTTCTTGTTCTAATGGTTTTTATGAAGAGTCTGTTGGAAATGAGTTCAGTAACTGAGAGGGGAGGGGTGAATCAGTTACCGCAAAAAAAAATCCAAGTCCCTTATATGTATTAAACAAATTTATCACTATTGCTCAGTTAACACAGATATTCTACTGTCACTCAGTTAACATAGAAAATCTTAAGATATTAATAGTGATTATCCTTTAGTAATTAAACGCATAAACATAAACCATAAAGAAAATGAAATGTGCATGATTTAAAACAGAGATTTAACATGGAAACCCAATATGGGAAAAACCACCAATTGCAACTAGTCATTATTTTTCACTCTTCTGAAGTGAGCCTTGTTAGGAGCCAACCCTGTTAAAGGTTACAATAACACACTGTTAGGTGTGACCCTGTTAGAGGATTTAATCACCCTATAAGGAGTGGCCTTGTTAGAGGTCTTCTAACACTTCAATGTAGAAATGTCACCTTGTGAGAGGATTTACAAAAGACTGTTAAGTTTACTTTGTTAAGAGATTTTGATCACTGCTACAATTGTTAGAAAGTAACAATGGATTGACCTATTTTGATAAACAACTGTCTTTTCTTATTCAAATCTCTATTCTAGATTTAAATACTTGATCCTCATTGATCGGATATTCTGTTGCAGCTCTCTGTTGTTCTATCTTCAATCATAATCCCATCTGATTTTGCCTTCACTCTTCATGTCATAAAACATATATCTTTTTTCACACTCACATTCAATCCAAACTTGACCTTATATATATATATATGATAAGCCTTGTCAAGTCGGCCTTAATATCCTTCCAAATAAATAATAAAACTCATCTCTATTAGCTGCATATAACCAATTATCCATAAAATATAAACTACTGTTAGTCGGATGATACTGACTATTTAACTTGGTCAACACTGAAATCCTTCAACGTCTGACCAACACTGTAATGCCTGAGTGAACTCGGTTAGAACTGAAAATCACTTTGGTCCTCTTCAATGCCCAAGAGTGTTCAGTTTGAACTGACTATGCTTGGATAGGATTATACATTTGTGTAAATATCATTGTACTTGTGTAAACATCAATGACAACACGCAATTGAATAATTATCATCAACAATCTCCCTCTTTGGCATTGATGGCAACACAACATGTCATAATACAAAGAATTATAGAGCAACAGACATAAGAATGAAATTTTTATTAATTTCCTTAGCTTCATTCTGATTCTCATCCAAAAACTCCCTCTGCCTTTGCAATCACTGAAATACAAATTTCTCCCTCTTACATTAATCTATGTTTCTGATAAAATTTCTCCCTCTGTAATCAATCTCTCCATTAGTAATATTTATGACATACTAAAATTTCTCCCTCTATAATCAATCTCTCCATCAGTAATCTTTATGACATACAATAATCTCTCCCTCTTTGACAACCAATGCCAAAGACCCAACTGATATATATATCCAATGAAGCTGTAATGTACCTGTTTGTATTGATTCATATGCAATAAGCTCTGAATATCTACAACAACATGTTAAGTTTGTTATGTATCTTGGTTGATGCATCAGTAATAAACTATGTTTTAGTGAGCCTGAGTTAGGGGAATTACCCCTAGATTTCCTCTAAGATACAAAAATGCATCCTTAGGTAATGGTTTTGTGAATATGTCTGCAATTTGTTCTTTAGTATTCACATATTCCAATCTTACTTCCTTGTCCTAAACCAGTTATCTCAAGAAATGATACTTTATTGCAATATATTTAGTCTTAGTATGCATCACATGGTTCTTTTATATGTTAATAGCATTGGTGTTTTCATAGTATATAATAATTGGTTCTGTGATTTCTACCTTCATACATGACAAAATTTGTTTGAACCATATGATATTTGAACAATTTACTACTGCAGCAAAATACTTTGCTTCTATTGTAGATTGAGAAATGCAGTTTTGTTCCTTGCTTGTCTAGGATTCTAACGTCTTGCCAAGAAATAATGCTCCACCACTTGTGCTCTTTCTGTCATCAACACTTCCAACCCAATCAACATCAGTGAAAGTCTTCAAGTCAAAGTTTCCTCATTTCTTATACATCCATAATCCATAATCTTCAATACCCTTAAGATACCTCATAATCCTTTTGATATCCATCAAATGATTCTCTCTAGGATTATCTGAAAACCTTGCAACAATACCAACTAATAATGTAATATCAGGTTTGGTGTGAACAACATATTGAATTTTACCAATCATGGATCTGTAGGTAGTCTAGTTTACTTCCTTTGAATCATCATCCTTAGACAACTTGTCTAGTAGGAATAGGTGTTCCAACTGGTCTAGAGTCTTCCATTCCAATTTTCTTCAGTATCTCTTTGATGTATTTAGACTAGGTAATGTAGATACCATCCTTCATATGATAAACTTGTAATCCAACAAAGAATTTTATTTCACCAAACATAGACATTTCAAATTCCTTACTCATAGCTTCAAAGAATACTTTGCATAATTCAGCATATCCAGTAAACAATATATCATCAACAAATATTTCTGCTAATAGTATCTTGTTCTAAGGTCCTTCTTTGATATATAAGCTACTATTGTCATTAGTTCTCTGAAATCCAATGCTTATCAAGTAACCATGCAATCTTTTATACCAGGCTCTAGGAGCTTGCTTCAGTCCATATAATACTTTGTGCAGTTTGAAAACCATATTCCCTTTTTAGGATCTAAAAAATGTTGAGGTTTCTCAATATAGACTTCTTCTTCAAGAATTCCATTCAGGAATGCATATTTTACATCCATTTTATATACCTTGTATCCTTTGTGTGTAGCATATGCCAGAACAGTTTTGACTCCTTCAAGTCTTGCAACAGGAGAAAAAGTTTCTCCATAATCAATACCCTCTTCTTGAGCATATCCTTTAAATACTGATCTTGCCTTGTTTGTGGAAACTTCTCCTTTCTCATTCATCTTGTTTCTAAAAACCCACTTAGTACCAATCACATTCTTATCTTTTGGTCTAGGTACAAGAGTCCAGGTTTTGTTCTTTTCTATCTTCTCAATTTTTTCATTCATTGCTTCGATCCGACTTTCATCCATCAATACATCTTTAATATTTCTAGGTTCCATTTCACTAAGAAAACATGTACCTTTAATTTTGTTCCTTTTCATTACACCTTTTGTCTGATCTCCAATTATTTTTTCAGGTGCATGATGCCTTCTGACATATTTTGCAAGTACGGGATCCTTCCTTCTTAATTCTAGGCTTGTTTGACTTGGTTCACCATGCTCAAAATTTCTTTTCTTTTCTTCTATCTGATACTCGGGTTCCACTATCTGAGACTCAAGTGCCTCTATTTGAGACTCGAGTGCCTCTATTTGTGACTTAGATCCCTCTATTTGTGACTCGGTCTCTTCAGTCTATGACTCAGTTTCCTCTACCAGCAGCTCTGGTTGCAACTCAGGTTGAACTGTTTAAGTTTGTGCACATGAATTCAATGGTTGACAGGGATGTTGTCCAATCACCATTTCTTGTGTCTTAGTTATAGTATTAGGTTCATAATACACAAAGTTTCTGTAATCTTGAGGCTCTTTACTGCTCTGTTCTTCACCTCTTTTTGTAAACTCGTCAATCCTTACATGCACACTTTCTATGACTTTATGAGTAGAAAGATTCAATTATTTATATGCTTTGATTTTACAAGATTAGCCTAGGAATATACCTTCATCACCTTTTACATCAAATTTTCCATTTCTTTCTTCCTTCAAGATGTAACATTTACTTCCAAATACTTTGAAATAATGAACATTAGGTTTATAGCTATACCATAATTCAAAAGGTGTCTTCTCAGTACCTTTCTTCAGTTAAACTCGGTTCAAGGTGTGAATTGTAGTGTTGATGGCTTCCTTCTAGTATTTGGTAGCAACATTCTTTTCAATCATCAAGGTTCTTGCACAATCCATAATGGATATGTTCCTTCTTTCTGCTATACCATTCTACTATAGAGTACCTAGGACAGGTACTTGTCTTTTGATTCCTCTTTCATTACAGAATTCATTGAATTCATTAGAGATGAATTCTCCTCCTCTATTAGATCTTAAGCATTTAAGTTTCTTTCCTGACTCTTTTTCAACTCTGGCTAGGTACCATTTGAATTTATGAAAGGCTTCTGATTTTTCTTTGAGAAATGTAACATTCATAATTCTAAAATGATCATCAACAAATAGAATGAAATACTTCTCACTTGTGTAACTTTTTGTTCTAATTGGTCCACATAAATCAGTATGTACCAATTCCAAAACTTCTTATGTATTGTAATTCTTTCTCTTGAAGCTAGTTTTTCCCATCTTCCCAATTTGACATTGTTTGCATATTGCCAATTTAGGTTTCTTCAGAATAGGAATTCCTCTTACTCTTTTGTTCTTGCTTATGTTAACCAAGTTATCAACTTTCACATGACATAACCTTTTGTGCCATAACCATCTTTCTTCTACTTGTGCAATAAAACATGAACTTTCATTAAGATCAAGATAAAATAGATTACCTTTTGTTTGTCTACCAGTTCCAACTAGGTTTCCCTTACCATCCAAGAGATTGGCCTTACCATTCATGAATTCTACCTTGAAACCAATGTTATTCAGCTATGCCACACTTAGTAGATTGCGCCTTAGTCCTTCAACCCAATAAGCATTATCACATTTGATTCCTGTTGTTAAAGAAATACAACCTTTACCTTTCACATAGCAGGATTCATCATTCCCAAAACTAACACTCCCACCATCATAGTGCTCAAGATGTTCAAATTTGGTTTTATCACCAGTCATGTGGTGAGAACAACCACTATTAATTACCCAAGTGTCATTCTTGCTAATATGAGAATATAGAGTTGTCTTTTCATTATCTTCATTATCTGACTCATCCTTAATAGCAATATAAACCATTTCATCTTCATCTTCATCACTATCAGAATCTTTAGCAATGTAACAAGATTTCTTACCTTTGTCTTTGTAGCTTTTGTAGCTTTTGAAATCTTTCTTGCCTTTGTACTTGTTGAACTTTTTCTCACCTTTGTCTTCCTTGTTTGGACACTTAGTAGCAATGTGACCAACTTCATCACTTGAAAACCAATTAATGGTATTCTTCCTTTGTACTGTCCTTTTTCTTTTGCAGCTCTCCTTGCAAGTAATGCTTCAATGATTCCTAGATCTTCATCATCACTATCGCTGTCAATCTATTTTCCTTTCATCTTTCCAAAGTTTAGTTTAGATTTGAATGCAGACTCAAGATTGCTAAGATTAGGAGAGTAATTATCAAAGTTATCCAACTCAAAGGCTATAAGTCTTACAACCAATCTATCTAGATTTATACCATTACTGCATCTCATCTCTTGAATAGCTGAAACTCTAATTGCATAGATATGAACTAAAGTTCTCAATACCTTACTAACCACTGTTGTATCTTCAATTACTCCACCGGCAGCTCTGATGGCACTGACACTTTTATTTATGTATTTTGTAATGTCCTCTCATTCTTTCATTTTCATCTGATCAAATTGACCTTGGAGACTTTCTTCTTTGGCTCTCTTTACATTGACATCTCCTCCATTAATATCATGCATTTTGTTCCACATATCAAAGGCAGTAGGGCAGTCCTTGACTTCATCAAATTTAGAATAGCTGAGTGCAGAGGCTATATAAATCATCATTATGTTATGATGCTTCATGTCTATCATCTGATCCATAGTCAAAGGCCTCGATGGTTCCACATACCTATCATCCAATAATTGTATACCAGTATCTCCAATGGTAGATAGATGTAGCCTCATCAAATCTTTCCATGTAGCAAAATTGTCTTTGTTAAGCTTTGGGATCTCCCTTCTGTAAGACATCTCTGATCTTTAGCTTAGGCCTTGAAACCTTCCCTGTAAGAACTTGAAGCTCTGATACCAATTGTTGTAAATGAGTTGAGTAACTAAGAGGGGAGGGGTGAATCAGTTACCACAAAAACAAATCCAAGTCACTTAGATGTCTTAAACAAATTTGTCATTGTTTCTTGGTTAACACAAATATTCTACTATCACTCGGTTAACATAGAAAATCTTAAGATATTAACTCTAATTATCCTTTAGTAATTAATTGCAGAAGCATAAACCATAAATAAAATGAAATGTGCACAATTAACACCAAGATTTAATGTGGACACCCAATATGGGAAAAACCACCAATTGCAACTAGTCACTGTTTTTCACTCTTCTGAAGTGAGACATGTTAGGAGCCAACCCTATTAAAGGTTACAATAACACACTGTTAGGTGTGACCCTTTTAGAGGATTTAATCACCCTGTAAGGAGTGGCCTTGTTAGAGGTCTTCTAAAACTTCAACGTAGAAATGTCACCTTGTGAGAGGAATTACAAAAGACTCTTAAGTATACTCTGTTGAGATTTTGATCACTGCTACAATTGTTAGAAATTAACAATGGATTGACTTGATTTGATAAGAAACTATCTTTGTTGATTCAAATCTTTGTTTTGGATTTAAATACTTGATCCTCACTGATCAGATATTCTATTGCAGTTCTCTATTGTTCTGTCTTCGATCAGAATCCCATCTGATTTCGCCTTCACTCTTCATGTCATAAAAAATATACCTTTTTTTCACACTCACATTCAATCCAAACTTGACCTTATATATATGATAAGCCTTGTCAAGTTGGCCTTAATATCCTTCCAAATAAATAATAAAACTCATGCATGTTGGCTGCATATAAGAAATTATCCATAAAATATAAACTACTGTTAGTTGGCTGATACTGATTGTTTAACTCAGTCAACACTGAAATCCTTCAACGCCCGACCAACACTGTAATGCCTGAGTGAACTCGGTAAAAAATGAAAATCACTTTGGTCCTCTTCAATGCCCGAGAGTGTTTGGCATGAACTGATTGTGCTCAGATGGGATTAGACATTTGTGTAAACATCACTGTACTTGTGTAAACATCAATGACAATACACAATTGAATAATTGTCATCAACAAAGTGAAAGTGGTGATCTAATAGTATTTTTGGTCTGGGTCTATCTTTTGGTCAGATCTATTCTTGGTTTATCAAATGTTTGATCAGGAATATGTTTTATTTCCCTTTTCTTGTTCCAAAATTTTCTGATGGTTCAATTACACATGCAATTTTATTTTGTGCCCTATGTGAGTTGGGATATTTTAAATTCAAAGTTATTTCATATTTTAATATGCTTTCTAGGCTGACCTAGTCATGTTTTATATGAGAAAATATTGTACATACATACATAATCTCTCTCTCTCTCTCTCTCTCTCTCTCTCTCTCTCTCTCTAAAGGAGATTGAATATGATGAAATAAATAAGTATTAGAGATAAGATAAATTCTCTCTCTCTCTCTCTCTCTCTCTCTCTCTCTCTCTCTATCTATAAAGGAGATTGAATATGATGAAACAAATAAGTATTAGAGATAAGATAAATTAAGGAATAGAAATACATTATAGTTTAAGGTAAAGAAAATCTATGCGAGATCCGTATTTTAGATATACTTAGCATGAGCCAAAATAGAGAGTTGTGTTCTGCATATTCTAATGCGTTACTAACTACAATTCAAATCATTCATACAAATTCAGAGCTATTATATATTGTCTTGTAAGAAGTGTGATACATATGAAAAAAAAACAATATTGTAATATATTGCTACTTTGGTAGTGAGCCTCTATTAGCAAGTCTGGAGCATTGAGCTCCCTTTTTCTAATCAACAACATGTGTGTATGTGTGTTTGTGTGTTAGTATAATTAAATATTCCTAATTACACTTTACTTAAGCTTACTTAGGATAATGCATTGCATAATAGTTTTCATATGAGACACCTATGAGTTTGCATCCTATTTTAGCACATGGTGTGGGAGAATTCCACTTTAGGTGGTGATAGTTTTTATCTCATTCTAGTTTATGTGTGAGATCCACCTTTAGTGCACATATCATATTATCATCCTTATCATATAGCACATAATTTATTTCATACTAGAGGATGATCCACCTTTGGTGGACATGTAATTCCACCTTGTGTAGCTAATAACTTATCTACTCCTTATTGTGAGGCCCTACCCCGACCCATCATAACACTACTTTTATTTTATGATGGACATAGCATTTGATACATTTTGGATTATTACTCTACATCATAGGAATTAGACCACGTTATTGTGATGCATATTGTTTATGTTATATTTTGCATTTATGTTGATGATACATTAGACCTATCTGACATATTTTTCTTATCAGTGGATTTGATGGATTTTACATTAGGATCGATTCAATAATTATGATTTATATGATGTTGACTCTACGCTATATTATGATAGTGCAATATGATTGATTATTATGATGTAAACTAAATTTATAGATTTCATGGTTAAACTATATCAACATGTGACATTTTATGATGATGTGATTTTGTATATATTTTGTGAGTAGATGTGTTTTTTGTAGGAATTGTATTTGCAAACATTGTTTTAATTAATGGAGAATTATGTAAATGCAATTGTGAAGGATGTATGGTTAAATATTGTCAATTAATTTCATTACTTTATTTATGGTTTTCTTGGACTACTGATATTTGGATTTAGAGTGTAGAAAATTTGACCATGGAACTAAATCGGGAAACCAAGGTTAGACCTATTGTGAGATCAGTGCAAAACCAAGGTTGTGTCTAATGAAGAGACAAAACCCCGTTGTTATGTATTTTAATTTGTAACCATGATGTGTATGATTGTATTTGATATAATTTGTAAAATGTAATTATGTAATTATCCTAATGGACATGCCAAGTGTGTTATGTGTTGTGTATTTTTGTGGTGTCACTTGACACTTGTGTTGTTCATATGTGGAAATGACATGTCCATTTGGGGGATTATTGGTTGGGACAAAACCTAGGAGAGTAGCTTGTAGGATCCCCATAAAAATCCACTTGGTTAGTGAGCCTTAGGTATGGTCAAAGCAAGATAAATCCATAGGTAAACTTTAGGTGAGTTTTTAGAGGGTTAAATGTGCACCTAGGGTTGAGTTTTGGTCATTTTTGAAGGCCCACTTGGTATATCTATGGGTAAGGTCAATTATAACCATAGGATCACCTAGGTATGTGCCTTGATCCCTTTGAAAATTTGGTTTTCCAAAGATGGATGAAAATTAACTTTTGAGAAGATGGCCTTGTGTAGACAAGCTCTCCTATCATGTGTGGGATACATGTTTAGTCTTCCCAAATCATCACTCATAGTTCCCAATTTTGGGAAGAACAACCAACAGAAATGGATGCCTTATTCCAAGAGGTTGTGGGAAGTGTGTAAAGCCTTTTTAGTGGGATCTCCCAAGACTTAGATATTTTTCACCCAGTCTCCAACTTTGGAGACAACTAAGGAGTTAGTGAAGATTTTGGAAAAGGAGGACTTAGGACTTGGAGCTCTTCATCAACTTCATTGTGTCATTACTTGAGTAGAGGTTTGTTGCACCATCTATATGCTTATTATGATTCATGTGAGCAATAAATATTGTAGATGAATGTATTGTGCAAGTTTTGTTGTGTTGTTCATATTTGTAGCAATGTTCATATCTGTATGAGAGTTTTGCAAGAAAAATGTTTTGTGAAGATTTTGTTGTTATGCCTTCATGGTAGTTTATTGTTTTCTTGCTTATATGTTGTTTTTGGGTGTGTAAGGTCAAACTCACCCTTGGGAGGGAAGATTAGCCTTGGGGTGAAGGGTATAGTGACAAATTAGAGAGTGTAGAGTCTCTCCTCATGGGGGAGAGGGATATGAAAAATATTATGGGGTCTTTGTTGCCATTGTATTGGGGGTCATAAGGGGAGTTTGGAATGTTGCCATTTGGGGGTCATAAGGTAATTGGTGGGTTTTGTGATGCAGATGAAGGTTGTGGTTTTGTATGCCTTGTGAAGATAATGTATTTCTTTATTATGACATTCTCCTCCTAAGTACTTGGTCCACCTTCACCCCAATAATGGGTCATTTGGTGACTGTGTGTGAAAGCATTGGGTGGGAGTTATTTTTTGTTGTATGATAGATTGTTATTTTTTTTTGTTTGATTTTAAATATCTCTCCTTGGTTCCCCAAGCTCGGCGGTGGTCTCTTAGAGGCCTAGGTTGGGAGGTGAGCTCCCATGGTCGAGATAGTAAATGTTATTGTAGGTATGTTTATGGAAAAAGGGATAGAAGATGGTGAGAAGAAGTGTGCAAGTGTAGAGTATCATAGTTATTTCCTTTGTAAAGATGTTTTTTTTTTTGGGTTTTCAAAAAAATGAAGAGGCTCAAAGTTCTTTGTAATACATTTCTTGAAATCAAAGTGTAAATGTAGTATTCTTGTAAAGAGTGAGTTTTGAAAACTTTTTTTTTATTCCATGTATTTGAAATATTAATGAAAAAAAATGTTCTCTTAAGTTATATGTTTATGTAAATCTGGAAATGGTATTTTGTTGTTAATATGTAGTAGTTGAGCCATTCAAAAAATATAGAAGAAAGAACTTTTACTTTAAATGAAAAAAAAAGTATTTGTTTTAGTTTGAAATCTAAAAGTTAATAATTATAAGAGATGCATTATAATAGGATTTACTTGTTTATGTATAGTTATTTCTCGTTTCTTGTTTTCAAGAAAAATTAGAATGCATTTAATTTTATGCTATATTTAAAAATATTTATATAGGTGCACCACATTAAACTTAAGGTAGTGAGATTATTTATCTTCCTGTATTTTTTTATTTTCAGCTACACTTATGTACCTATAAATCCTACATATATTTTATATGTATATATACATATTTGTGAATATATGCATATATATTTCTCTATTAATGTTATACTATACACATAACTATATACAATAATTTGGGCAAACATTATTATCTATGTACAAATAAAAAATGTATATACATATGTTAATGTTTCAAAAAAAAGATTATATATATATAGTTGTATCTTTCTTTAAAAAAAATAGAACTATATAAATAATATCCTATGAGTATATATATATATATAACTAAATAAAATAATTACAAAAAAAACTAATTAAAAGACTTTGTTTAAAAAATATATATATAAAGTTTTAAAAAAAATCATATTAATGTTGGAATAATGGAATGGTGTGTACTGAGAGGGGAGGGGTGAATCAGTACCCTTAAAAAAAATATTCAATTAACCTTTCTTCCTTTTGTAATCAATTCCTTGTATTACCAACCATATGTGCTATTCTATCTTTGTGCATGTAATATCAAATCATAAACTTAATTTGCATTTAAACATTCATAGAAACATTCATGAAATGTAATGACACATGACACAAGATTTGGTAACGCAGAAAGCCCCTGTTAGAAGGTAAAAACTGCGGTGGGGATGAAACCCACAAAGCTTCACTATCTGCAGAATGGAAGGGGTCGATTAAGGCTTACAAGCTTGATCGTTTATGATGATCTTACCCTGTTAAGAGTAACATGTTTAGACTAGTTAAGGTCTATTATGTTAAGATCTTTAGCAACACTGTATAGTGTGCACTCGGTTAAGAGATTTATAAAAGGATTGTTAAATCCACCTTCTTAAAGGATTTCTTCCATTTTCTACACTTGTTAGAATGTAGTAAAAAATACTTACTAACCTGATATAATGCAATCATGAATTGTTGAGTATAGATCCTTTAAAGTTTACAATATGATATACCACCTATAGTGATTGATTAATACCTCTATTCTGCTCGGTAACCTTGAGTCTTATTCTTTGTAACTGATTTCATCTTTTGTTTTCCTTTTGCATGAAACTTTGTATCTAATCCATAGATGTCTCTGTGGCTACAATCATCATCACGTCATCTTGTTCTGATTGATTACACATCTATTTATACATTGAATTGACCTAAATAGGTTTCACGCTTAACTATGAAAACTCTATGATCAAAGGTTTACAACTTAACCTTGATCTCCTAGTTTGCATGTTTTCAATTAGTTAGACTGATTAAAATAATTAAATTTGCTTTAATTTTCCCTCAATAAATTGTTTTAAAGATAAGCTTTAAAGCTAAATATAAATCTTAAGTGTTTTATCTGACGTGTAACTTAGATCCACATTTCTCAGAATTAAAGTTGTCTCTCGGTAGACTGGTGCTCATGTTTCTCTATAGTCTTTCCTCGGTGATGTCTCTGTAGACATTCTAATTCTTAGTTTTCTCTATAGACTGACTGTCAGTGTTCACTATGAACTTGTCTGTCAGGTTCCTCTGTGAACTTGTCTATCATTTTACACTGTTGACTACTCTGTCGATTTACTTTGTAGGTTGTGTGTTAGGATTAACAAGGAAGAAATAACAATTACATGTAGAAATATAATCTATAACAAAGAATAATAAACCAAACTAGAAGAGAACACAAGACACAAATATTTAACATGGTTCACCCAATCCCTGGGCTACGTCCACCAAATAGCAAAGTCCAATATTATTCTTATCTAGTGATTACAATCAGATCACAATGCACAAATCCCTCACAGCTCAATACTATCGTAAAACATACAACATAATAATGAAACCTTAATCCTAAGCCAACTTATACAAAATTTATTCCACTGTAGGGTTAGAACATGTCGATCAAGAAATTGGCTGAAATAAGACACAAAAAAGGTAAATCACTTGAAAGGTAAATCACTTTCCTAATCAGTCACCATAATCTAACAATCTCCCACTTGGGGACTGATCAGACTCCACATAAACCAACAATTCTCCCACTTGGAGACTGATGTTGTAGCTAAACCACTACCATGTGAAGCTCTCACTGGATCCAACCTTCCTCGACTCTATTGTTCTATTAGTCTATTCAATCTAGAAGACCAACCAAAGCTGAACAAGAAATCAGCTTCTCCCTCATTACAACCTTTGTAAACATATCCGCTGGATTATCATCTATATGAATCTTTTCCAGCTTTAATTTCCCATCATCCAAAACTAACTGAATGAAATGATACCTCAACTATATGTGCTTTGTCTTTGAGTGCAAATCATAATGCTTCGCAAGATGAATGGCACTCTGGCTGTCTGAATATAGATAGTTATCCACCTGTGGATGTCCCAATTCTTCCATGAATAATTGAAGCCATATCATCTCCTTGGCTGCCTCAGTAGCAGCAACATACTCTGCCTCTGTATTGGATAAAGAATTCACCTTTTGTAACTGATAAATCCAACTCACTGTTGTCCCACCAACATTAAATACATAACATGTAGTCCTCCATCTGGTATCTATATCTCCTTCCAAGTTTGATTCAATATAGCCATGAACAGTAGTAGTAGAGCCCCCAAAGTGTAAACACTTATTAGATGTACCTCTCAAATATCTGAGAATCCATTTGATTTCATTCCAATGCTCAATCCTAGGGTGACTCATATACCTACTAACAACTCCCACTGCATGTGCAATGTTAGCCTAGTACATACCATAGCATACATTAAGCTCCCTACAGCTGAAGCATAAGGTATCTTGGCCATTTTAGCCTCTTCTTCTGGTGTCTTTGGACACATCTCCTTAGTCAATTCCAAATGACTAGGAAAAGGTGTAGTGACAGCTTTGGTGTCCTTCATGGAGAATCTTTGCAACACCTTTTCAACATAATTAGCCTGAGATAGAGTTAATTTTTTGTTCTTCCTATCTCTACAAATTTTCATGCCAAGGATTTGTTTTTATGCCCCCAAGTCCTTCATAGAAAAATATTTTGCTAACTATTGTTTCAACCCCTTAATATGATCCATGTTAGACCCATCTACAAGCATATCATCAACATATAAACATAAAATAATGTAGTTGTCCTCATTTAACCTCTTGAAATAAACACAATGGTTAGAATTACATTGAGTGTATCCATTCTCATTCATAAAAGTATCAAACTTAATATACCATTGTCGAGGTGCTTGCTTCAAGCCATATAAACTTTTCTGCAATTTTCACACTAAACTCTCCTTACCCTTGACCTCAAATCCCTGTGGTTGTACCATATATAATTCTTCATTCAAATCACCATGAAGAAAAGTTGTTTTAACATCAAGCTGCTCTAAATGCACATCTTCAGTAGCCACAATACTTAAAATAGTACAAATAGAAGTCATTTTAACAACTAGAGAAAATATCTCATCAAAATCAATACCATGTTTCTATGCAAATCCTTTTATGACTAATCTGGCTTTAAATATTTTCTTACCTCCATCTTCTTCTTTCAACCTGTAAACCCATTTATTCTGCAAAGCCCGTTTACCTGCAGGTAACTTACATAAATCCCAAGTCTGATTTTTCAGAAAGGAGTCCATTTCATCTGTCATTGCAGACTCCCACTAAAGCTTTGTATCCACCTGTATAGCTTCATTATAACAATCAGGTTCACCATCATCAGTTAATAAAATAGAATATAAAGAAGGTGAAAATCTATCTGGAGGTCTACTTAGCCTTGTTGACTGTCTAACATTCACTGGGGTGTGTGGTATTTGTTGTTGCTATTTTTGTAGAGCATAAGGAATTACTGGTACATTATCTTTTGGAGTATCATCCAACTCTACATAATCATTGTCTTTCTTCTCATGCTATCACAACAGATCTTTGTACAACACTTTCTCATTGAATATGACATCCCTACTTCTTACAATTTTATGATTTTCAAAATCAAAGAGTCTATACCCAAATTCATCAATGCCATATCCAAAAAATACACATTTCTTTGATTTTGCTTCTAGTCTGGTTCTATTTTCAAAATCTATATGTGCAAATGCTTCACAACCAAAGGTTCTAAGAAAAGAATAACTTACCTTCTTACCAGTCCATGATTCCTCTGGAATGCCACAACCCAAAGGAGTAGAGGGACCTTTGTTGATTAAATAAATAGCAGTATTTATAGCCTCTTCCCACATGTTTAAGGGGAGACCAACATGCAATCTCATAGTCCTTGCACACTCCATTATTGTCCTGTTCATGCGTTCAACCACTCCATTTTCTTGTGGAGTTCTTGGGACCATTTTCTACCTACAGATACCATTAGAGGAACAATAATATTCAAATTATTTTCTACAATACTCACCACTGTTATCAGATCTGAGACATTTTAATCTTTTACCAGTCTCATTTTCAACCAATCTTTTCCATTTCTTAAAAGTTTCAAACACATCAAATTTTTGCCTAAGGAAATAAATCCATACTTTCCTAGTTGCATCATTAATGAAAGTAACATAATAATAAGAGCCACCAAGGGAAGATACATGAGCTATCCCCCATACATCTGTATGCACAAGCTCTAATTTATCATCTTTCTTTTCCTTCCCACCCTTCAAGAAACTAACTCTCTTTTGTTTCCCATACACACAACTTTCACAAAAATCTAAATTTACACATTTCAGACTTGGTAAAACTTTCTTTGAGTGAAGTATTCTCATACCTTTCTCACTCATGTGCCCAATTCTGTTATGCCATAGTGTTGTTTCTATATCCACAACAATTTTTTTGTTTTCAACCTGCTCAACTGCAGCAACTGTTCCTAAACATTCATTTTTCACTATACCATTTAAAGTAGAAGGAACAGTATTGCCTGTACAAAGATATAAGGTGCCTACTTTCACACCTTTTTCTACTACTAAAGAGACTTTTGAGACCTTCCAATTTTTATCACTAAAAGTAATTGTGCAACCCTCATCACCTAGTTGCCTTGCTGAAATTGAATTTCTACTCAGCCTTGGAACATGTCTTACCTCTTGTAGTAGCCAATGATTCCCATTCTGCAACTTAATCTTAATTCTTCCCTTCCAAACAATTTGACAATGTTCATTATCTCCCAAATAAACTATCCCAAAATCACCTTGGACATAATCAATAAAATAACTCCTATGGGGTGTATCATGAAAAGAAGCCCCTGAATCTAGAACCCATGAATCATCAACATTTTCAAGGGAAAGGACCAAAACATCATCATTGGATTTATTACTTACCACATTTTCCTCCTTATTTCCTTCTTGTTTGTCTCCTTCTTTATTTTTCTGAGACCAACAACATTTTTTCTTATGACCTAGTTTTCTACAGTACCAACAGTCACTAGGTCCTCTTGATTGAGACCTCTTTCCCTTTGACTTCCCTCATGATTTCCCATGATTTCCAGAGTTATTTCCTCTATCTCTTATTCTGCCTCTGCTTTCTGCATTCAACATGCTACCTAATGTAGATACACCTAATCTTTTCCTATGAATTTCCTTTCTCATAATAACACCAATAACATTGTCAAATTTTAGGGTGTTCGTATTAGAAACAGAGTTACTAATGACCATTATCAAGCTATTCCAGCTTTCTAACAAAGAACACATAATCAAGAGAGCGCTAATTTCTTCATCAAAATTAATATTCACAGAGGATAATTGACTAGTAATTGTATTAAACTCATGAGACATAGCTGGATCTTTCTTGGACACTCCTTCCAAACGTCGCCATAAATCCTTCTGATAGAGATAGTCCTCCATCTGCATTTTCCATAACTAAAATTTTTACCCATTAAAATTTTCAACCTTCAGCCTACCCTCGTCTCCCATAAATCCTACTTGACTATGAGACTCCCACTCAACCATGAGACCTTCCTGTAAAGGATAACTAAAATTAACCATAGCTCTGATACCACTTGTTATGATTAACAAGGTAGAAATAACAGTTACATGCAGAAATATAATCTATAATAGAGAATAATAAACCAAACTAGAAGAGAAAACAAGACACAAAGATTTAACATGGTTCACCCAATCCCTAGGCTACATCCACCAAATAGAAAAGTCCAATATTATTCTTATCCAGTGATTACAATCAGACCACAATGTGCAAATCCCTCACAGCTCAATACTACCGTAAAACATACAACATAATGATGAAACCCTAACCCTAAGCCAATTTATACAAAATTTATGCCACTTTAGGGTTAGAACATGTCAGTCAAGAAATTGGTCAAACCCCATGCAATGTAGAAAGGTAAATCACTTTCCTGATCAGTCACCATAATATAACATTGTGTTGTCGATTTTCATTGTAACCTATTTTGTCGGTGAAAACTAGTTTCGGTGACCTTTGTAAACTATTTTGTCGGGTTGCACTATAATCCTATCTTTCAGTGATCATGTTACCAATGGTTCAAAACTATTTCCTTTGTATACTAATGGAAAAATATGATCATCAATCTCCCCCTTTGACATTAGTATCAAAAACTGATATGTGCAAAACTAAAATGTTTAGTATATACACCTGTGTTTACCTTGTCAATATGACTCCCCCTATGTGCATGCCTTGGTATAGTATATGTACATGTATATGCACTTGTCTTTATACATATATTTCCCCCTTTCATTATTTCTACCTTATCACACCAAATCATATCCCCTTTTATCATATCGATTCCCCCTTTTTTATAATAATGACAAAGGTGTCATACTAGCAATTTGTCAAAAATGTGGGAATGGGATTTTTGAATGTCCTCGATTTTCTTTTCCCATTGTTCTTTGAGGTTCTCAAGAGTCATTATCTACAAGGTGATTCTTGCATGCATATCATATATTCTTTCTATTACATACATCTCTGGGGTGGCAATCAATTATCTTGCCAAAGTCATATGTTATTGCAGTAATGTGAGATTTGGTAGAAGCAGAGCCTAGAGATCGGTTACCTCATCTCTGAATTTGGATTATGCCTCTAGAATCTCAAGTCTCAACCTTTTATCTTCCATAATATTTTCATAATGCAACTTAAATGCATTTTCATTGGTTGTGAGACCTTGTGCACTAGCATTAAGATTTGCATCTATCTGTGCAATCTTCTCACTATTCTCCTTAGTGAATTTCTCTATTGTGCATAATTTTTGAACTAAGGTTATAACTTATAAAATGATTGGTTCCAATGTATTGACTAGTTTAGATAGCTTTACCTTGTTCTCTACCACTTCTTGGCTGATTTTCTCTGTTAATTTGTATTGGTACTTCTACTCTGCACGTTCTTCTATTGCCTTTTCTGCATCTACATTTTGTGATGTGATGGATTCGGTAAGAATTTCTAATCGATCAAGTATAGAAGCATTTTGATCAATGTCAATATCAGGTACAATCTATAATAATATATCCTTTGTATTTTCCAGTACCTATGTTTCCTTTGTCTCCTTTTTGAGTTTATCTTGTCTATATTTCCTTTTACAAAGTTTTGCATACTTTTTAAGTGACTTTGGATCCAATGTCCTATGATCACAGTCTGGTATTTCAATTATCTCATCAGAGGTAACTATATTTTTATTCTTCTTCTTCATTTTCTTTGAAATTGATGTGGAGGTAGTTGTATGTAGTACCATAGCAAGATCCTTTTCTTGGTCTGATGTACTTGTTGAAGGCTTTGGGGGTGTTGTTTATTTTGCCTGTTGCTTGGTATTTACCTGTTGGTTGGTAGTGGACGTCTCCATATCAACCTTAGATTTATCTGTAGCTTCTCCTTTGGTATCCTTTGGTATGGCATCACCTTTTTCTTCACTTGCATCTTTCTTCTCTCCATCTATTAATTTATGTTCATCAGTGGTGATTTTCTGCTCCTCTTCACCTTTATCCTCGGGTACGCTTGCATCATGCTCCGGTGACTTCTCCTTTTCTGAGATGATATTGATAGCTTGTATCAATAATGACATTTTTCCTAGTATATTAACCTGTGCAACATCCTTTAGTGTGTCATGTTCCTTGGTTTTCTCAGAGGTAACAGTGACATCTTCATCTACCTTTACCTCATCGGCAGGATCACTTCTAGTGATATATATAATTGTCACATATTGGATTGTGACATCAGTTGTGTCTCCTAATGACTAAAAAATCTTAGGTATGTCATCCATTTCTTTACTTTCTTCTATGTTCAATTCAACTGAAGTGACTTCCTCGGTATCATTTATAAGAATGTGCTCTGGGCTTGATGTTGCATGATTCTCTTCATTGTGAGGCTTCTCGGTGAGTGCTAATACTCTCTCGGGGCTTGTATCCTCTTTAGGTACATTGAGTATTTTTCTCCAATCATCCTCACTTTCCTTGTCAAACTTTATAAAGCTTCCCTGTATTAATTTGTAGGCTCTCAATTTTTCTGAGAACTTCTTTGAATGCAACTTCATCATTTCATCAATTTCTTCCATCTTTGACTCAGGTGGCATAATTGACACTAGGGATCTTTCCCTTATTTGTCTTTCTAATTTAATGCAAATTTCCACCTTGTTGATAACCTATCTAGAAGTTCTTGTGGCATCATCATATCAAATTGTATAGGTATATATTTGAATACACACATTGTCTTGATGATGGCTTCTATTTTATTCTAATCCTCAGGATTTAGAGTTAGCCATTGCCTAATCTTAGGATCACATATTTTACCTATCTTGACTATTGATGCAGCAATCTCATCAATTATTAGGAAGTTTGTGCTTTTCAGGTTCTTCATCTTGTTTAGCGTCTTCCTTATCTTCCTTTCTTCGGATTAATCTCCTTCTCCTCTTTTGTTTTGATGTTTTCCCGGTTTGAGGCTTTCTTTTATAAGTCCTCACTTGTCCTTTCTTAATAGATGGTGATTCTTCTTTTGTTGTTTGACTCCTTGTTCTTGATGTAGTAGTTATCCTTGGTTTCTTTGGGGGTGGTACATCAGACTCTATTGACTCAAAGTCACTCACTTTTTCACCTTCACCGACAAGTGACTGTCCCTTAGTGTTTTCTTGTTGTTTTGATTCTTCTTCATTAACTATCAACTTTTTCTCAAGTGTCTTTACCATTTTTGTCTTCTTTCTGTCGATCTTCTTTACTAATAGGCATGTTTTTATTCTGGCCTTAGCTTCTTCATAGGTGCCAAATCTTGGTAATGACTTGTCCAGTGGTTCATTCAATAATTCTTCAATAGCATTTGTGGCCTAATCTATGTTTATCTCATAGTCAAGTGGTGCTAACCATGTTTTCCTTGGTACAGCTGGTTTGATCAAAGTTGTATCAGTGTCCACCATGAAACAAATATCATCTTTATATTGATCCACCAGTTGTTCTGGTATCCTCATCCTTTTCTGCATTATGTCCTTGAATCTAGTGAAATATTCATCCATGATTGTTGTAAAGTTGTCCCCTAGTGACTTAATGAATTCACTAATTTGAATTGTCACTGGTCAGGTAGTGTCCCAATTTACATTACTGATAGATGGGAAAAAGTCTTAAAAGTAGAATAATATACACATGAGGAGTGAACCAAACTTACATGAGTTATATTTCACTGATCTAATGGTCCTCATGTTCTCCTCCAATTGCTTCAGTAGAATTTCAGATAGATCCAGTTGTAGACCCTTCTTCACAATCTTGTGAGAAGTGTCTACTGCTCCACATGCAATGATATTCATTATGTTGGCTTATAATATCTTATATACCAATACGCCTGCACTGAACTTTAGTTCTAGATCGGTGATGGAGTTTACCCGTAATCATCTGTCATCCCATTCTACACCTTTCATCTTCTCAATCTCAGGGAAAGAAGGGTTTTTAAGCAATTTTTCCTTGTCAGTTACTAGATAACTGGTCACTGCGTGAGTGTATTACATCCTTAGTGATCTATTTTGGCTCGTCCAGTCAAATCTTTTGGTCATGTACCCAGCTAAGAACTATCTAGATCCACTCGGTCTTGAATCCCTTTAGCAACATTAGGGCATTTTTTATCCCTTTCACCTCAATGTGTTTATGTTCATCTTTGATTTTTTCATTTGTGAAAATCTTCTTGTAAGCTTCCTCAACTTCCAGATCTCTAATTTCTGCAACTTTGTAGTGGATATATGCTTTGAAATCCTCGATTATCAAAACCCTAGGCGGTATACTTGAAAATGCTCCTGCATCGTCGAGTTGTGAAGAAACCTCTGGGCATAATTTGTACTTAGGCTCTTCACATGTAGTGTTCTTGATCATTTTTACTTTCTTATCCTTCGCATTCTTGATCTTGGAGATGCGAGATGTGGTTGTCGTTATTTCTAGAAATTAGGGATTTCCCTGTAAATAGACTATGCGTTCAGTGAGACTTAGTTACTCACTTGATATGTTGTAGATGTTGTTGATTTACCTAATTGCCATGAATATTCTTGTTAAGTGCTTCTGCAATCTAGTCGATGTTCTTCTCTCTATGCTCTTCTCTTCACACTTAATCACATGGTAAATGAATGAGCTATTTTTTCTCCCTTTTATAGATGATGCCCTAAGTTGTGCATTTAATGCTTTACCCACTTCTCGATGTTTGAAGATAGAGTCACTCTAGGAACATGCTAACTTCATTCTCAGTGAAAGTGTGATGCTCGGGGTAAGTGTCAACTCAATTGACCTTTCACATGTTCATCGACGATGCTCGGTATGTGGTGAAGACTAATTATCTTTTACATGAATACTGACGATGCTCGATTTACATTAACAACTTAGCTTTTTTATGTTCACCGACGATTCTCGATATGTATTGACCAACGAGATTGGATTCACAAATTAATAACAATTAATACTATAGTGCATCTTTATTCATGCTAGTTGGTGTTTTATCAATGTATAATGGAACTGATGTAAAGTATAACTTGGTATAGTGTAGTTCCATACTTACTTGTTCTTCTTAGGTGGGGGTGGTGATATCACCAGATTCATTGGATAAGGTGTCACCAATTGTATTACTTGGTCCAGCATCATCATTGTTTGTATCTTTCCTCCACATTTTGTTTTTCATTCTTCTGATATCTTCAATGGTATTTCTATTGGAAAAAGTGCTTGTCTCTGTCACTCGGTCTCTGTAGTCCTTTCTTAGATGACCAACCCTATGACAATGTAAGCATGTCATTCTGGGGTTAGTCCAGCTTCTAGACCTTCTTATCCATTTTTTCATGCAGTTTGTAGCTATGTGTCCATATCTGCCATATGTTGTGCAATTTTTCCATGTGTTGTAATCCCAAACATATGAGTTACCGACTCTTTTCGGTTGATAAGCATTTTCTTGTTCTTTTGGCTTCCATGCTTTCTTTTTCTTTTTCTTTTTCTTGCATTCAAGAGATGTGTGCCCATGCATTTTTCAAGTAGGACAATATTTTTTCATGTAGGTTTCCTTCTTTGGTTGTTTCACCTTAGATCTTCATTCACATGCTTTGTGTCCTTTCTTGTTATAGTTATAACAATTTCCTATGGATGTAGATGTGGATTTAGGAATACCTTTAGCTTTTCTCCTACAAATATTTGATGTGTGGCCTGGTTTTCCATAGTGATTGCATGACTGCTTCCTTGGCCTTGGATTTGTGTAGATGTCTTTTTTATCATCTTGGTATGATGATTCTCCTTTCTCAAAATACCCTAGACCGGTATTTTTTTTACTCTTCTTTGTCCATCCAGAAAATCATCCATTCTTTTTGTGCTTTTTTCAGCTCTCCTGATCATATCATTGTGTTGTTTTTGAATCCTTACTTCATTCTTTAGTCTTTCATTTTCTTCTTTTAGCTCACCAATAGCTTCTAATTTTCCATTGAGTTCTATGTTCACTCGGTTTTCCTCATGACTCATAAGAACAATTTGATTGGTGATCTCATGATGATGTTCAATAATTATTTGTATTTCTGATTCTCTCTCTTTTAGCTGTTCAATGATCTTCCTCCTATCATCAATAGCTAATTTTCTTTCTTGCTCAGCTTGTCTATCATTAGTCATAACCTCAATCATCCTTACCATTTGTGTTTCTTTACTGATTTGCAGTGATTTCACTTGTCCATCTAGATGTTGATTGATTTCATTTAGACTTGTAATGCTTCCTTCAGATGTGTCTGATGTATTGCTAGATGTAGATCCTATTGACTCAAACAAATTAGGTATCTCTTCTTCATGATAGTCTATTTCATTACAACGAGATGCCATAACCTTTCTTTCATCCAGTAGCTCTCTCATCTTGATTCTAGCTTCTTTGTATTGGTCATAGAAGATCTGTATCTGCAACTTTTAATTCTCAATAATCTTGTCTAGCTTATAACTTTCAATTGTATGATCTTTTCTCTCAAGTGATTTAAAATTTTCAAATAAGAGTGTTAGCTTTGATTCCAATTGTTGGAATAATGGAATGGTGTGTACTGAGAGGGGAGGGGTGAATCAGTACCCTTAAAAAATTTTGTCAATTAACCTTTCTTCCCTTAGTAATCAACTCCTTGTATTACCAACCATATGTGCTATCCTATCTTTGTGCATGCAAATCATAAACTAAATTTGCATGTAAACATTCATAGAAACATTCATGAAATGTAATGACACATGAAACAACATTTGGTAACACAAAAAACCCCTGTTAGAAGGTAAAAATTGTGGTGGGGATGAAACCCACAAAGCTTCACTATCTGCAGAATGGAAGGGGTTGGTTAAGGCTTACAAGTTTGATCACTTCTGATGATCTTACCCTGTTAGGAGTAACATGTTTAGACTTGTTAAGGTCTACTCTGTTAAGAGCTTTAGCAACACTATTTAGTGTGCACTCAGTTAAGAGATTTACAAAAGGATTATTAAATCACCTTCTTAAAGGATTTCTTCTATTTTCTACACTTGTTAGAATGTAGTCAAAAATACTTATTGACCTGATATAATGCAATCCTGAATTGTTGAGTGTAAATCCTTTAAAGTTTACAATATGATGTATCACCTATAGTGATTGATTAATACCTCTATTCTGCTCGGTAGCCTTGAGTCCTGTTCTTTGTAACTGATTTCATCTTTTGTTGTCCTTCTGCATGAAACTTTCTATCTGATCCATAGATGTCTCTATGGCTACAATCATCATCACATCATCTTGTTTTGATTGATTACACATCTATTTATACATTGAATTGGCCTAAATAGGTTTCATGCTTAACTATGAAAACTCTATGATCAAAGGTTTACAACTTGACTTAGATCTCCTAGTTTGCATGTTTTTAATCAGTTACACTAATTCAAAAAATTACATTTGATTTACTTGTCCCTCAAGAAATGGTTTTAAAGATAAGATTTAAAGCTAAATATAAAGTTTAAGTGTTTTATCTGACATGTAACTCTGATCCACATTTCTCAGAATTAAAGTTGTCTCTCAGTAGACTGGTGCTCGGGTTGCTTTGTATTCTTTCCTCGGTGATGTCTCTGTAGACATTTTGCTTCTCGTTTTTCTCTATAGAGTGACTGTCGGTATTCACTATGAACTTGTCTTTCAGGTTCCTCTGTGAACTTTTCTGTCAGTTTACATTGTTGACTGCTCTGTCAGGTTACTCTATAGGTTGTGTTGTCAGTTTTCATTGTAACCTGTTCTATCGGTGAAAACTAGTTTTGGTGACCTCTTTAAACTGTTGTATCGGGTTGCACTATAATCTTGTCTTTCGGTGATCATGTTATCGATAGTTCAAAACTTTTTCCTTTGTTTACTAATGGAAAAATATGATCATCAATTAAAAAAGAAGGCACAAGAGGGGAGGATTCCCCCCACCATGGCCCTTCCCTTCGAAAGGGAGGGCACGGGGGTGGGGCTCGACCCCTCCGCATCGTGGTGGAACCACTAGGCTGTGGTCACACCACAGCTAGTGACTCAAACCACTGGTCTTTGGCAGCATCACCACCTCAGCAGCCGCCACCCCCATAAACAATTTTGACCTCTCTTGTATCCCCATGGTCGGGCTTGTACTGCTACCGCTCAGGAGAGAGGATCTAAAATGGGCTTCGGCCCTGCAGTTGTTATGGTTAAAAAAAATGAATTTAAAACTAAACACTCTCTCAAATTATATATATATACACACACCATGATTCTCATTTCCCCCGTTACCACTATTAAACCTCCTCAAATAATCAACATGAAGAAAAAAAATGAGTTAGGGTTTGAAATGGAGGAAGGAGAGGAGAGAGAGAGAAGAGGGAAATGCAAAAATAAAATAGGGTTCTATTTGTGGTTCCACACCAACCCTAACCCTAATTTCAAATTAGGGTTAAGGCATGGTTGTTGAGTCAACTTAAAGGAGATTAATTTTAAATCTTCATTTTAAACTCCTCCACGTAAGTTTTAAATTGTTTAAATATTATATTATTAGTGTAGTTGGAATTTCAAATTTTAGTGAGAGAGGATTTTAGTGAGAAATTATTTCCCCCTCTTTCTTTAATTGAATGTGAATTTCCTTTTTGGGTTTATGGGTAATTAATTTTATAATGAATTTAAGTATAAAATGTAGATATAATTAAAAATATTGAACAGACAAATTAGAAAATGATGGGTTCTGCTCTGCTTTGGCGCTCGAATATGCGAATTTGTACAATCAATACTTTGGAGTCGTAGCTTTGTTATTTTTCTAAAACCAAATATGTGGTGGCTAATTCCTCTTCTTTTTCTACTGGGGCCTTCCTAATCTGTGATGACTTCCATTCCAAGTCTCTGGGCTTTAATCTGGATTTTTTTTCTCTTCCTCTAGGGCTCCTCCTAGGGAACTCCCACGAGAGAGAAGTTTGTCATATCAAATAGATCTATGGGTTCCGGCCCATCTTCAAAATGCTAAGAGGGCTCACCGTCATAGCTCTAAATCTCCATCTAGAATGTACCAAACCCATAAAACTTCATTTACATTACCCACTAATAATAGATTTGAATGTCTTTGCTCTGAAAAATCTGGCCGATATTTGGAAAATTATAGGTATTCCCCTCCACACAAGTGATCCAATAAATATATATTTAAAGGATACTTTCCTAGGGATTTGCACTCCCATCCTTCCCTTCAATCTGAGAAAACCCCAAAGCCAGTAAAATCTTTACTTCCTCCAATAATGTCATATTCCCCGCCTCATCGTAGGATTCCAAGTATCGCTCCTGCTGGGAATATTATGAAATATTCATTCTGGTTTGGGTTCTCCATCCTTGGAAAGACCTAAAAACACAACCTATACCCCTCCACACCGTAGAAATGCATTTTATTCTAAATTTGCACATGTAGATGAGGCTTTTTCTCTTAATATTACTGATGAACTAATGGAGAAAACACAAGAAATTTGTGCTTCCTTTTGGGTTTTTTGCAGATGGAACGGAGTGGGAGTTTCGTCAAAATTTTTGGCAACTTGGCTAGAACATCAGTTGGAAAATAAGGTAAGTACCATCATTTTCCCAGAAAACATTTTTTTGGCTTGTAATAACAAGGATCTTAAGGTATTGTTACTTCAGGATGGATGCCCTAGATATAAGGATATAGGTTTCACAGTGTTGGATTGGGTTCTATTTTTTAATCCTTACAATTTATTTTATTTCAAAGTAGAAAGATTTGTTCTGCTTAAAAACATGCTGGTTGAATTCCTAAATGATGAATTGCTTAGAAAAATTGGTAACATTTATGGTAACTTCATAGGCTTTCTTGATAAGAAATTTTCATGTTCTGAAAATGTAATCATTGTTAGGATGAATCTTACTACTAAATTTCTTAAACCTATAGATATTAAAGGAAAACCATCTACTCACAGGATTAACCCAATTATTATATATGAAAATATAGACATTGCAGAACCAGCTATGTTGCCTTGTGTGGAGGTTCCTCGGCAAGGCTCCCTCCCAAGATTTGATGCAAGGTTTTCTAATCCTATAGAATCTAATGAGCTAAATGTGTCCTTCCTCAATGACAGAGGGGGATTTGTGACCTCTTCCTCTAAACTCCTGGGTCAATTTATTCCTCAACAACCCAGTACTACCCAAAATCTGCTATCCATCATTAAACATACTGATTGATTACCTGGTAAGGTAGATACATACCCCAAGAACCTTATACCTTTGGAAGATGAGCATATTTCCTTTGGCTCAGTGGATCAAGGGGTCAAGATATCAACCCAATATCTCTCTAAATATACACCGGAAAATAGTAACAAGATTTCCTTAAACTCAGAGATAGCTATCTAGCCTCCCCTCCAAGGTTCTCAATTAGGTATAATAAAGGAATCTGAGCCTATAGACATGGCACTTGAACTCACTTGCAATTTTGTGTCTTCAGTAGGTGTAGACTTATCAGAGAAGGATATACAAAATTTAGAGGCATTAGAAAGTTTAGATAAATTGCATTTGGATAAAAAGGGGCTGGGAAACTGTATAAGAAATAACAAAGATTTAAATATTTATACTAAGGAAAGGATATCTTGCAAAGGTGGAACCCAGATAGACATTGTTAAAGGTATTTTTTTGAGTTCAGATACTCAGGGGACAAGGGTAATCTCTCCCACCCATACAACATCAAAAGGAATTGACACTACTAATCTACTGAGGGTTACTCACTCTGTTAATTCTAAGAATATGGTTTCTAGGGGCAATAAAATTTATTATTGTGTTGGACCCTCACATTTTGGTTACTTTCTGAGGCTTCAAATTGATGGAGTTGATGTGGTATTTCCATTGGACCAATACTCTAGAAAATTTGTTTCTCCTTATTTAAATGCTAACAATTTGAATTCTTGTGAGACCCCAGCATTGGTAAATTCAATTGAAGGGTTCTTGGAATGCTCGAGGAAGAATGATATGGATTCTTCTATTAAATTCAATGAAGAGATGAAGGGTGAGGATGTTCTTCCTATAATCCAACAAAATGGATTACTTAATGAAAATACTATCCAATTATCTGAAGAACAAGGAATCATTAGTTCCTCTCCTGCCCAAATAGATAAAGAAGTTGAAATTATCATAAAATATGTTGGAGAGACCCTCCCGAATGAACTCATTAAAAAAATTTTGAAGGAAATTTGTGATGAAGAATAACTATTATTACAAAAATCTCTTCTCATAAAGGGCATCAAGGAAATGCAAGTGTTAGAGGATTTTGAGGCTACATCTGATCTGTTGGTTGACACAAGTAACTTAGAAGTAGGAGACCCTGATACCTATGGTATTGCCTTTACACAAGATAGTAGAGATTCTCCAGATTGTGGTCAAACCCTCAAGAAGAGGGGTAGGAAATATAAAGGTAAACTTAGGAATGGAGATGGAGAAGCTTCAGGTCGGGTCAAAATTATGAATCTCTTATATGCTAGGAAGGGGAAGTGCCTTCCCAAGGATACATGATTGTCCTAACTTGGAATGTTAAGGGCCTATATGCCCCTAACAAGCAGCGGATTATCCGACACTACATAAACAGTACTAAGGCATACCTATTATTAATTCAGGAAACAAAAATGAGTAGGGAAGATGCGCTAGCTTTTAAAAAGAAACTAGGGGTTAGGAACCTAGAAGAGTCTCAGGCTATAGGGGCTTCATGGGGTCTAGCGATCATCTAGGACCCTAGATCTATCTCCTTCACTATTCTAGAAAACATCAAAATTGGATGTCTGGCTAGGTTAGAAACTTCAGGAATAACTTATTTTTCAACCTCATAAATGTTTATGGCCCTACACAAATGAAAGATAAGGTTCAATTCTGGATGGAGATTGAGATGTTTCTTGGCTCTAATCCCAATCAAATTTGTTTGATGGGAAGGGATTTTAATACTATTACTAATCTCTCTGAGAAGAGAGGTGGTATTATTAAACTGCCACATGTAGCTAAAGATCTTACAGATTGGGTCTCTAGAAACTCACTACTTGAAATTCACACTGAAGATAATGCCTTCACATGGAATAACAGAAGGAAAAACTTCTACAAAATTTTAGAAAAACTAGATAGATTCTTTCTCCATGGAAGCCTAAGTGATGTCAATGCCACCCTTAGTGCTAATATACTTCTCATCTCTGGATCAGATCATTACCTTGTTCAACTACAAATCTTAGCAGATTCCAGGCCAAAGAATTTCCCCTTCAAATTTGAAGAATGTGGCTTCAAGATGATAACATCCTAAATCTAATTAAACACTGGTGGGAGGAAGCACAGGTTTCAAGCTCAAAAATGTATATAGTTTCCAGCAAACTTAAAATCATTAAAAGAAAACTACTAGAATGGAATTCAGAGAATTTTGGTAATATATTTGAAAACAAATTGGCCTTAGGGGAAAAATTGAAGGGGATTAACTCACAAGTTATCTTCTCGGGAATGGATGAAGCATTATATCTAGAAGAAAAGAAGTTATTATCTGAATATGAGGATGTATTGACTAAGGAAGAGATTTTTTGGCGACAGAGATCCAGGGAATCATGGTTATAAGCAGGAGATAAAAACACTAAATTCTTTCATAACAACACTAAACAGAGAAGAGTTACCAATAGAATAACAACATTAAAAACTAAGGATGGGGAGGTTCTCCAACACCCCACAGAGATAGTGGAAGAAACAATCAAATATTTTAAAGATATTCTGAATAATCTAGGATCTTCTAACCTTTGTGAACAAAATAAGATACTTAAACATATCCCCAAAGTAATAACACCCCAAATAAATAAAGCTTTATTAGAAATATTTACTATTACCAAAGTTAAGGAAGCTTTAATGCTAATGAACACTGATAAATCATCGGGTCCATATGGTTTTTCAGGTGGATTTTATCAAAAATGCTGGGATTTCATAGGAAAGGAGGTCACAGAGGCATTGGAAGGAGTTAGGAATTTAGGAAAAATCTTGAAGGAAGTCAATAATACATTTTTAACTTTGATCCCAAAAAAAACTAAACCTGAAAACCTTAATGATTTTAGACCAATTGCACTTTGTAATACCCTACATAAATTGTTATCCAAAACATTGACAATTAGGCTCCAAAAATCTTGCCTTTTTTAATTAATGAAGAACAAACTGGCTTTGTTCCTAGTAGATCAATTTACGATGGAGTTATTATAGCCCAGGAAGCTATACACTCAGTTCAAAAAAACAAGTCTCCTAGTATGTTGATTAAATTAGACATCAAAAAGGCTTATGATAAAGTAGACTAGAGATTCCTATGTAAATGTTTAGAAGCTTTCAGGTTTGCGAAAATTTGGATTAATCTTATATACAAATGTATATCGACACCCATGATATCTGTATTGATAAATGGTACACCAGAAGGGTTCTTTGAGATCTCAAGAGGAATCCGACAAGGTGACCCGATGTCCCCCTATCTCTTTACTATTATTGTTGAAGCTTTGGAGTGAGCTATACACTCTAGGAAAAGGGAAGGTTCACTCAAGGGCATAACTATATCTAGTAATTTGGAACCAACTACCCATCAGCAATTTGTCGATGATAATATGTTATATGGGGTTAGTGAGGAAAATGAAGTGAGAACCTTTAAACATACCTTAGATTCATATACTGCAGCCTCTGGGCAAGAAATCAATGCGGATAAATCTGAAGTTTTTTTCTTTAACACAACTGATAAAACCGCAAAGCAAATCTATAAAATTCTTAAGTTCAAACCAAGTTGTCTTCCTTGTAAATATCTTGGTTTACCCTTAGATAAAGGGACAAGGACTACCTCTCTTTGGAAACCAATAATAGAAAAAATAAAAAATAAAATAAATTCTTGGAAAGGTACATGGCTCTCCTCAGCCGGTAGAGTTACATTGGTCAAATTTGTTTTAGCTTCTATGCCTATCTACCAGTTAGCTTGCATTAATCTTCCTACTAATAAAAAATCAGAACTAAATAAATATTTAAGAAACTTCTTCTGGCAAGGTACCAGTGAGGATAAGAAATATCCCCTTATTTCCTGGGACAAAGTATGTTGTCCAAAAAATGAAGGGGTTGTGGGTATTAAAAATATTGGAGATCAAGGCAAGACGTTAGGAGCAAAACTAGTACGGAGACTATATAAAAATCCCCAAGCTAAGTGGGAAAAAATTTTAACATCAAAATATCTAGCTAAAAACAACCCCATAAACATATTAAAGGGAAAAAAACCCACCTAGAGGCTCTCACATTTGGAACTTCATGCTAGAATGTCACTTTATAATTTCTAGCAAACTTACTTGGAACTTAGGAATAGGGGAGGAAGCACTCTTTTGCTTAGATTCCTGGGGAGGGTACAAGGAATTGGATAGAACTCCTTATAATAGGTCTAGACTCATATTAGAATCCTCTTATGGTAAAGTAGTCAAAGACCACATTAAGGAATCTACTAATGTGCTTGGGGATGAGGCAAGAATCCTAACAGATATATTAAAAAAGAGACATTTGGTTCTCAATCGAAAACTAGATACCTTGGTATGGGATGGGTCCAACAGTGGAGAATATAATATGAAGGATGACTACAATGTAATTAGAAGAAAACAAATTAGGCCTAAGACAAACTTTCCTATCAATCTCTGTTGGAACAAATATTGCCTCCCTAAAGTAGGCCTGTGTACCTGGATCGCCCTACACCAAAATTTACTCACAGCTGATTGATAAAAGAGAATGGGTTTTGAAGGGCCTAGTAGGTGTCCCTCGTGCGGAAAAGAAGAAGAAGACTTCAATCATATCTTATTAACATGTAAATATTCAAATCAATGTTGGAAATGGTTAGCTTGTAACCTGTATTGGCAATCTGCATTTCCCAACGCCATCCTTGGAATGCTCCACACTTGGACAGAAATAAAGAAAGGGAGAATCTATGCTAATTTATGGATCACCGCTCCATCAATCCTGATTTGGGAGTTATGGAAGGAAAGAAATAGAAGAATTTTTAGGGATGAGAAAATGGAAGTGAGACAACTAATTAAAAAAATTGAAGCAAGTATTATTGAGTTTACCAATAATAAAAGTAGAGGTCAGAAAAAAGAAAGGTTAAGATGTCTTGTTTGGATGAGAACATCAAAGGAAAATGGGTTGGCCTATTCCTCCCACCCTTCCTTGGACCGAGAGAAAAGATTACTAAATCTAGGAAGGAAGAATGTGTCTAGACACCACCCCAACATGGTTTGGGCAAACTAAACTTTGATGGGGCAATCCTAGAATATTTGGAATTGGGTGCTATGTTCACAATAGCCAGGGTAGAGAAATTGCAGTGTTAGCCTCTCCTATTGGGCATGAGACTAACGATTGGGCAGAAATTCTTGCCTTAATAAAGGCACTAAAAATGTGTAAAGAACTAGGAATTAAAAATCTGGAAATCAAAGGGGACTCGGCTATAATAGTTATGCCCTCAACACAGGCTCAATGCCTAACTAGAGACTTAATGCACTTCTTTCGGAAATCATATTTCTAAGCAGTGCATTCTCCAAAATAATAGTTAATCATATATATAGGGAAGGAAAAAAAAAGGGCTGACGAATTAGCTAATCTAGGAGTTAATGGTATATCCTCACCTCCTAGAGCCCCAACACCCTTAGCATAGGATCTTCAGTCTTAGGTATCCCCTAAGATAAGGCAGTTTTATAGTCATTTTCTTATATTATAGTAAAGGAAAGGCAGTTTTTGAGGGTAATATATTAATATTAATTATTATTATCATTACTTACTATTATTATAAATTTGATTATTTAATACCCATTTCATTAGGTATTAATATTGAGATTTAATAATATTTTTTATTATTATTACCATTATTTTTAATTAAATAAGTTTTTTCCTTAAATAGATTAACTAATAACCACAAAATAAGACTATTAATCTTTAATCAACCTATGATACCAGCTTAAATCTTACCCTCTGTTTATCCAATCATGGCCTATTCCTTAGCTAAAGGTGGATACTTATCAGACATCTTAAATACTATTAAAACTAAATAATAATTAGCCCCTAATAGTAGTAAGTTATAACAACCTTGGATAAGAACTTAAGTCTGTAAGTAGACAAATAACTAGCACTATCTCGAAGCTTCAAGGCTACAAGTTAGTCTAGATTGTTCAAGGATTACAGGCTGTAAGAATTATGATTACAATATCTAGGGATCCCCTTCTTAATTATCATTTAATTTACCCGTGTCAATAAAATTGTGACATCCATTGTTGGGAGTGTTAGGGATTTTTCTTGTATGAATCACAGTGCTTGAAATAACTACTTGAACACCGTGCTTCCTAATACTGATTCAGGGATGAGAAAAGCCTAATTGCTAAGGACTGGATAAGGTCCTTCTTCGTTTTCGAGCTCCACATATACTCAGGCAGGTTTTACCTTTTATGATAACTGTTTACACAGTATGTTATAATGTGGACACTGATTTGCTATGTATCTCTTATGAAACCAACTGATAAATTACCTTGCAACTGACCAAGCATAATCTAATACAAGATATAACCATATAAACCATGATCCTTAATATAGCAAAAACCAGTGATACAAGGATTTTCATCCTTCTTCCTTTTATGTAGGAGGGATAACCTAATGATCCGCTCTTCAAGGGATCAACAAACTGAAAAGTATCTTGCTGATACAAATCCTTATAAGTTCAGCTCATTTGTTCTCAGTAACAAAAGTATTTTGATTAAAT
>MU224103.1:2547789-2566362 GCA_018584345.1 Thuja plicata | reverse complement strand
ATATATTGGTATATATAGATCTTGTGCTCAATAATTATTGGAAGATAAATATAGTTATCTTTTAACATAAGTTTGCTAATCCCTATTTATCCATGGGGACATATATTTTTTGTCATTCTACCTGATAAGTGTTGCACTTTGAATTTAATATGTTCATGTATAGTCATAAAATGGAAGCACTTCCATGGTAGATTGGTTTAGCCTTTCGGGTAATGGCTTGGGGTCATTTCAAGCGCCTTGAATGGGTTCTTGATTTAGACCTAGCTTTCCCCCTGTTCTGCCCCATTTTCCACCTCTCTCTAGCTAGTTTTTGGCATTCTGGACTGCAGATTTGAGATCTCTAACCTCAGGGTCAAGGTTGACCTTTTAGTTCTATGTCGACCTCGACCTTGACCTAGGTCAAGTTTGACCTCACCCCTAACCTAGGTCAAGGTCAACCTCGACCTTGACCCAGGGTCCATATTTCAGGGTCTCATAGTTTCTGAATGTCCGTCTTTGAAAAATTTAAATCCCACTTCCGGGTCAGCTATTTCGGGTTCCGAAGTGATGATTCCTAAATTATATTTAATATAGGTCCTCTCCTAGGGGTAAATGCTTTAATGGGAATTTATTTCTCCTATGTCAGCCTCCTTAGAAGATTGTGCCCTAATTTCATATAAAAGGAAGCTTTTCTCTCTCATTTTCTCTAAGTTTTCTAAGTACAAAAAAAGACTCTCTAACCACAAGCAATCAAGCAAGAAGCTCTTCTAATTCCTCTATCCAAGCCTAAGAATCATTGATAAATTCAAGTGAATTTCAAGCAAGCTAAGGAGAAATATTTGAAGCAAGCATCTATCCATCATCAAGCATTCAAGCATTCATAAAAGAGATCCATGGGAGGCCATTGAAGGATTCAAGCTACATAGTGCCCTTTTGGTGATCTCTCCATCCACCTTCTTCCAAGCCTCTTCATACTCAAGAACCCATTCAGGATTTGGTGTTGGAGATCTATAAGAAATTGATTGAAGACATCCTACATTCTAAATTCTAGATCCATTGGTGCATATATACTTGTGGATTCAAGGATTTGAATCCTCCACAAGGACTTTTACAAGCAAGGTGAATTTATGCATTTACTTTATTTACTTCAGAAATTTCAATTATATATTTGAGGTTAATTCCAAAACTGGGGTTTGACCAAGGCAAACCCCTCCCTTGACAAACAAATCTCTTTTTCTTGTAGGTACAGGTGCAGGACTATAGATTTGAACTCAAATATTGATACCCTTTTCAGCGAACTATCAGGATCCAAGAACAGGTTTTTTGTTGGACCTGTGTAGGTTAGGGTCAAGATTATTGGGTTAGGGGTGACATTTGTGGGTCAAGGTCAACCTTTTTCTCAAGACAGTGTCGAATCAGAAAAAGATTTCTAGGTTTTGTTTGCCTTTGCGTTCCGGTTACGGATCATACTTTAGATTTTCCAGAAACTAAGTACAGACCTCAAAAAACAACATTCTTTAGATCTGCAATTATTTAAGGTTGGTACTTCCTCTCATCCTTTTCAATTATTTTTATATATCATATCTCCTTAATCATAAAATAGAATTTAAGATCTTCTTCCTTACTCTCATTTCCAAATGGTTGATTCATTTGTGTATTGATCCTTCTTTTGGGTTAATCAACTTGGATCTTTCATTTGTGCATTTGGGGATAAAAGATGAACATCTTATCTTCCTTCCCCCTATTTTCTTAATCACACTACAATACAATACACATCAAAACTACAATTAAATGTAAAGGTTAAGGAAATACAACACCTAATCAATTTTCCCCCTTTACATTTTGGTGAACCCGTGATAGACAACTCTTTCTTTTTGGTGTTAGATTTACATGTTTATGTTATATCTTGCATTATCTTTCAATTACATTTAAAATTAATAAATCAAAATCTTGTGTTAGTTCATTTGCATTGCATTGGTATATGAGCTTTACCACTTCTAGTCTTACTTATAGTATCCTGGTTAGAAGAAGCTGTAGAATTATGGGTTCCTTTGATCCTAAGGCTTCCTTTCCTTTCCTTTCCTTAGGATCTCGGATGATAATTTGATAACTCATGATTCCAATCCTTCTATAGAGCATAAATCTTCTCACTCATCTCATGATGAGGAAGATGCCTTAAGATTTCCTTCTGAACAAGTGCAAAAACTCTCAACCAAACTTGATAAAATGGAAAATTGGCTTATCCAAGAAAACCATAATCAAGATTCCATCCAAGCTATAGAGGCTCTTAAGAAATTCCTCCATGATAATGATCAAGGTGTTAACTTCTTGCGTGGTCTTACTCATCTTGTGCATTCGAGTGTTAAACCTTTATCTCAAGAGGCTCAAGAGTTAGGATATACACGTCCTATCACTAGTCAAGGACATTCTTCCATCCCTAGCATTGCTACTTATACTCCTCCTTTGATGACTACATCTCTCCCAATTGCATCTATTTCTATGAGTGCTCCACCGGCTTCTCTACCTACCTCAAAACCTTCATATCATAGTGTACCTTTTACTTATTCTAGTCCCCTTCCAACTGTGGTTCCTAATGTTCCACCAATTGTGTCTTCTATTCCTACTACTTCCTACACTTTTCCGAGTGTTCCTAACATTTCTATGCAACCTGTTTCCTCTAATGACTCCACAATCATTAGTTTGGCTCAAACTATGTCATCTTTACAACAACAACTTGCATCCTTAACCCAATCCAAGTTTACCATTCCTACATGTGACATGGGTAGTCCTTTATCCTTAGACATCATTCATGCTACTGTCCCTCAACAACCTGATATGCCTCATCTTGAGAATTACAATGGCAAAGGCGATCCTATCACTCATGTTAAAACATTTCAAATCCTTTGTAGTGATTATGCTCATGACCATAGGATTTTAGCTAAATTGTTTGCTATAACTTTTTGTGATAAGTCTTTGCAATGGTATTGTTCTTTACCTCCCTATTCAATTGATCCTTTTCCTAAAATTTCTAATACCTTTATCCAACAATTTCAAAATAACATTGGTCTACAAGTTTCCTTAACTGATTTAATGCATTGTAAACAAAACATTAAGGAAAAATTGATTGATTTCATTGGTAGATTTAAGCATTTGTATGCTCAAATTTATTATCATGTTCCTGATATTGATATTCAACACATGTTTATTTCAAATTTACAAAAGGATATTAGAGATAAGATTCTGCTTACTGAATTTACCTCTTTTCAACAAATTTGTGAGCACTTCACCATTATCAGTTACAAGTGAGTCAATTTTGAGAGCAACACTCCAATGGCTCTTGTTCCAGTTGATAAGAGTGACAATGCTCTTAATCCGAATAATTTTTAGAAACCTAACAACTATGTCAAGATTAATAAATAGATGAATGTGGTTGTTGATCAAGTTGTTGTTACATCCAATAATGTCACTTCTGCATCCACTTCTTTCCATATGAATCGTACGTTTACTCCTCTCTTTGAAACTTTGCATTCTATAATGAGTAGGTTGTTAAGTACTACTATGATTACCTTTCCTCCTATTTGACCTCTTCTCCCTACCACAATAGCATCCAAATCCTTTTATTTTAAAGCTTTTTGTCAATACCATCGCCAGAATGGCCATGATACTGAAAAATGTTATTCTCTAAAGCATAAAATTCAAGATTTAATTAATTCTAAGGCTTTGTCTATTGATAATTTTGATGGTAGTGGGAATAAATTTCTTTCTCCTCCTAATCAAAACCTTCAAATCTATATGAATCCTTTACCTACACATGATACTAATACCATAGCTCAACCATCTTCTATGGATATTGTTTATGATTCAAAGATGGATGATCTTAATCACATTGTTAATCATGTGGAGTGTGCTATTTCATCTCAACCTACTCATCAAGATCCTTCACCTCTACTTCAACTTCCAGTTCCACCTAAACCTCAAAGACAAACTAAGGATAAGTGACCCAGGGAACTTTTAATCACCTTTGATGATTTTGAAATGATTAAATCTCCTGATGGTCCCCTTTACATCTATGCTAGGATTGCTAAGATACCTACTCGTGGTTTTCTTGTTGATCCCACAACTTTAATAAATTTCATTACTGAGGAAAACATTTTTATGAAAAACTTACAACGTGATTGCTATGATCCATCTGATGCATGGATCCAAACTTGTAATGGTTTTCTTTATCCTGCACTTGGTTCTATCAACTTACCTGTTGAACTTTGTGGTAAGGTTGTAGATACTACCTTCATTGTTATTCCTACTTCTGGTCAATTTCAAATCAAATTAGGTTTACCATGGATAACTACTATGCATGCTATTTCTTCTCCTATTCATAAATGTCTTAAGTTCATTCATAATGGAGAATTCAAAATGATTAATCATAGTTTTTATCAACCTTCTAGGCCTAGAGATTTTGCTACTCTTGATTTATTTTGGCCTTCATTACCTAACTCATGTCCTCCTCACCATGATCATCTCTTTTGTTCATACCAAGCTTACAAACACTACAAAATTGCTGAGTTAAGCATGCCTCAGATAGATCTCAACCATGGTCTTTTGCCTACTCCTTCCATACCTCCTTTAGCCATTACTTCTAATTATAATAATCAAACTTTTACTATCTCATTACAACCCATTGAAAATCCTCCTATAGAACCTGTGAAGGAATCTGTTGTCATTCCTCCTAGTTCTCAAAATATGGTAAGAAAAGAAAAATAAATCTACTAATGAACATTGTAAGAAGTGTAGAGCTAATGCTAGGGCTCGTTCTTCTCTTCTTCAAAACTCTTTACCTACTTTTGACCAACCCATGCCTGATGTGTCAAAAGAAGTCAATATTCATAATGATGTTAAGATGAATGATTGTGATGATCATATTCGCATCTTAGATCCCATTTCAATCAATCTTGATGAGGAAGACACTCTTAATGATCCTATTGATCTTAGTGATGAATATGAGACCATTGACCTTGACACTGACTTACCTCATATGCTTTCAACTCAATTAACAATTACACCTATTATCGAGCAACGTGATTCTCAAGAGGATCCTTTTTTGGAACTAGCTATCATTCCTACTATATTGGATATAATCCCCTCTTGTGAGTTTCCCACCTTCCCTAATTGATATAAACCAAGATAGGGAGAGTAGGTGATGTGCCTGATTGGCTTATCCTTCATGGTAGCCCTTTTTGTGTTTGCATGTTGTATTGTGCTTCTCCCATAATGTGTTTGCTAAATGTTTGTTAGATTCTTTTATACGACCCTTGTTACTTTGTTGGTGCAAGGTGATAAAAGACTCAAAACCTATTGTACAATTCCTTTATATATATCTTTATTCTTCTATATGTTGTTCCTATGTTATGTTGTACTTGTGATATTATTCATAAATGTTTCCCTGGTATAGTCTGCTTGGATCTGCGACATGGTAGCACTGATTCTTTTCGGTCTCAGGTTGTGGTCTGAAAAGATTCTTCTTCGTAACTCTTAAGTTTTCTTTCCTACATTGATTGTAGTTCTACTTTCTTTGGGAAATGATGTCACTGCATTTGCAATAATATCATATTTATATATACATGCTATCTTATGATCATACTGACCCCACAGTAGGTAGATCCCTTTTGTGCTCTTGTGTATGTTTATGTTTTATTTCCCTTGATTTATCTTCATTTGGGGGCATCTTGTAGTGGAAACGTAATCTGTACAGTTGTTTATGTTTCCGTTAAAGCCATTGCTCCTGTTAAAGTGTTAGAAATGACTTTAACGTGGGGGCATACACTCTACTCTCTTTTTGCACACACACAAACATTCAAAATATTTTTCAAAACACTTAAATTTTTTTCCCTTTGTGGATTAGAAAAGAGCTAATCTTTAAAGCATGGACATTTTACTTTTTAGGATCTCTTGATCCCTCCAGTTTAAATTTACACGGATCTCTTGATCCCTCCAATTTTTCAAAGTTTTGATCCTTTAAGGTCGGAAGGTTTCCTTAAGAATGGATCTCGCTAATGGGTTGACTAGTGAGTAGCCACATTCACTAGGCGGTTCAACTCCATCTTTCCAGTTACGTTTTTACTTATGTGGTTCACAATGGGATATAAGTTCTCATTGGGAAAGATAATCATGCTCTCTCTCTCTCCTTAATTGGTGATGTCTTTCTTATCATGATCTTAGGGTTGATAAAGACTTAAGTCCCTTGGGGGCTTGAGGATTTCTTTGTCCCTTTTTATTCCAATAAGATTGTCTATTCTTTATGATCTCCTTTACCAAGAGTTTGTGTTTAGTCCATACTCTTGCTAAAGTGGGGGCTAAATGTATAGTTGGAAAATGGAAGCACTTCCATGGTAGTCTGTTTTAGCCTTCCGAGTAAGTGGCTTGGTGTCATTTCAAGTGCCTTGAATGGGTTCCTGATTTAGACCTGGCTTTCCCCCTGTTCTACCCCATTTTCCACCTCTCTCTAGCCTGTTTTTGGCATTCTGGACTGCAGATTTGAGATCTTTGACCTCAGGGTCAAGGTCAACCTTTTAGGTCAAGGTTGACCTCACCCCTAACCTAGGTCAAGGTTAACCTCACCCCTGACCTAGTTCAAGGTCAACCTTGACCTTGACCCAGGGTCCTAATTTTTGGGTCTCACAGTTTCTGGATGTCGGTCTTTGAAAAAGTTAAATCCTGCTTCCAGGTCAGGTACTTCGAGTTCCGAAGCAATGATTCCTAAATTATATTTAATATAGGTCCTCTCCTAGGGGTAAAATATTTAATGGGAATTTAAATCTCATATGTCTGCCTCCTTAGAATATTGTGCCCTAATTTCATATAAAAGGAATCTTTTCTCTCTCATTTTCTCTAAGTTTTCTAAATACAAAAAAAGACACTCTAACCACAAGAAATCAAGCAAGAAGCTCTTCTAAGTCCTCTATCCAAGCCTAAGAATCATTGATCAAATCAAGTGAAGTTCAAGAAAGCTAATGAGAAATATTTGAAGCAAGCATCTATCCATCATCAAGCATTCATCAAAGAGATCCATGGGAGGTCATTGAAGGATTCAAGCTACATAGTGCCCTTTTGGTGATCTCTCCATCCACCTTCTTCCAAGCCTCTTCATACTCAAGAACCCATACAAGATTTGGTGTTGGAGATCTACAAGAAATTCACTAAAGACATCCTACATTCTAAATTCTAGATCCATTGGTGCATACATACTTGTGGATTCAAGGATTCGAATCCTCCACAAAGACTTTTACAAGCAAGGTGAATTTATGCATTTTCTTTGTTTACTTCAGAAATTTCAATTATATATTTGAGGTTAATTCCAAAATTGGGGTTTGACCAAGGCAAACCCCTCCCCCCCCTCCAACAAAGAAATCTCTTTTTATTGCGGGTACAGGTGCAGGACTATGGATTTGAACTCGGATCTGGATACCCTTTTCAGTGAACTATCGGGATCCGCGAACAGATTTTTTGTCAGACCTGTGCAGGTCAGGGTCGAGATTATTGGGTCAGGGGTGAAATTTGTGGGTCAAGGTTGACCTTTTTCTCAAGATGGTGTCGGATGGAAAAAATATTTCTAGGTTTTGCTCGCCTCTGCGTTCCAGTTCCGAATCATAATTTAGATTTTCTAGAAACTGAGCACAGGCCTCAGAAAACAACATTTTTTAGATCTGCAATTCTTTAAGGTTGGTACTTCCTCTCATCCTTTTCAATTATTGTTATATATCATATCTCCTTAATCATAAAATAGAATTTAAGATCTTCTTCCTTACTCTCATTTCCAAATGGTTGATTCATTTGTGTATTGATCCTTCTTTTGGGTTAATCAACTTGGATCTTTCATTTGTGCATTTGGGGATAAAAGAGGAACATCTTATCTTCCTTCCCCTTATATGTTTAATCACACTACAATACAATACACATCAAAACTACAATTAAATGTAAAGGTTAAGGAAATACAACACCTAATCAATTTTCCCCCTATACTGTTCATGATTAGAGATAAATGACAAATGTTACTGTTAGGATGAAATAGTAATTATTAAGAATTCTGGTCAATTTACTAGCTTTGTATATATTAGGCATTTCAGTCTTCTCTCGATTATCTGAAAAAAAAATTAAGATGTTCTCATTCGTTAAATAGACCTCTAAGTAGTTGCTCTATGTCTTGTATACTGCTGTAATAAGTTTAAATGGAAAATATAAAATTAGTATCATTTTAATTGATGATATATTTATACCGTATGCTTATATCTATTGGAATCACTTATGTATCAAAATAGTTTTACTAATACAAGGGTTAGATGGGTAGCCTTCCCAATCATTTTTATACTAGAGTTAGATAGATTAGGATTATATAAACAGGCTTTAAAAAATATAATAAATCTTTTGGCTGTGAGATACTAACAAGAATCTTAGCCAAAAGTGTGAGTGGTTATAGGTGATGGAAATCCAAGAATAACAACAAGAATACCCCTTCAAGTACAAGCACTTAGGTCAACAAGATATGTGAACAAATAAAAGCAGACAACATCGACATCCAGGTAGAATCAAATACAACAACACTATGCTTATCCTGTATATGAAAATAGATTTGAAATTATCTGGTAGACTTTGATACTCTAATTGTAATGTGGGGGTATGCCCTCTCATTTATGTAATTTTTTCTGGACTTTGGTCCCGAGCAAGGCTGGAGGTTTTCTTGACCTCATTCTTTCCTACCAGCGCCCGCAATGAACGGGGTGAACTCTCTTTTGCATTTAAAATTATTTAATTAATAAAATCATTTGGCTACGGCCTTTTACCGATCAAAAAAATAATGTACATGTAATTTATTTGATTTGATAAATAATGTTATTTAAAAAGGCAAATCATGTAGTGTTTTAATTTATTGGAATAATTTAATATGATTATATTAGAAAGAAATTTCTTAATTAACTTAATGGATATTAAGTAAATTATGACATTATTTTAAATAGGTAAATTAAATTATAGTGATGATAATTTTATGACTTAATTAAAGTGTATAACCTATATGCCCGTTAGGTTTAAATGTTGATTTTAACCTAAGGGGTCAGTTTAATTTAATTAGATAAGGCAAGATTAATAATTCTCATTAAATACTATTAAACGATATTCTAAAGCTAAATTTTTAATGGGGATATTTAAGTTCAAAAATATTAATTACATTAATTGAGGCATAATAAAACCTTAGGAAAGGGGTTCATTTAATTAATATTTTAGAATCATCTTAACGTTTGCATCTCATTAATAAAAATTTTATTAAAGAAACAAACCCGGTTTAGATAAATAAACCTTATTAAGTGATGACCCTTAGTTTCAAACTACATCAAGTAACCATGTCAAGGGACATTGACATTGGTCATGATTCGCCTCGACGTCAATTGGTTATTACCCTGATACCCTTAGGAATTTAATAATTCCATCGAAGATGTAAACTCTGTAGAGAACATAGTAAACACTTGGACTTATTTAACTGCAACCTTAGTTAATTTAATATGTTCAAAAAAAATTGTTAGTGTGTTTTTGGTTGAAATTTTGGGCACGACACTTATCACAGTCTCTTATTGCCTTGTCTTATAAGAAGGCCTATTATGTACATTTTGATTATGTCCATTAGAAATAATATCATTCTTGTATCGTAATGCAATTGTCTTGTCATTCTCTTGTGGAAATTATCTTGGTCTTTCATCTGATCTTGGGATGTTTTAGAGTCACCTAAAACTCTAACTTGATATCAGAGCTCTCAAGGTGTAAAGACCTCTTCTCAAGAATAACAATCTTGGCTTGATTCAATTGTGGGTGCAGAATAAGATTATTTGGGCATCACCATTACATAGTCTATTTGGAGAAAAATTGGGGTTTTGTATTTTGTGGAATTCTATTGCAAGTCAAAATTTGAGCTTGATGGTGCAAATCAGAGGTTGGCATCATATTAAGGAGTTCCAAAAACCCCTAAATTGAATTTTTTTTTACCCAAATCAGACATCTGAGGCCAATCTAGAGCCATTTGAATTTTTGAGGTGCGATGAAGATGATTCAAAAAAAAATTTATGGAGGGGATTTTGAAACAACGATATCTTAGTCATCCAGACTCCTTTTTTTGAGAATTATTTTTTGTTTTGGCGTAGAATTTTGTGCTCTACACAATGGTACAGGTGGTTTCTAATATTTGTTCCAGGATTTTTAAAAAAATTGCAAATCCCATTTTTTGCAACTTCCAAGGCCTCATTTGGGTTCATACAAACTCCTTTCCACATGTAATTTTTTTTGAAAGTGTACAATTTTTTTTATGTATTTTACAGTGGTTCTATCAGATTCTAGTAAATGTGATCAAAATTTTTACTTTCAAAAATTGGTTTAGTTTGCAATTGTAATGTGTAGATCTTAGTTTGGTCTTTTGTATAGTGATGTAAGTCTATTATAGACGTATTATGAGGTGTCGTCATTTATTGATCTCAATTTGTAATGTGAGAAGTGTATTATTCATGTAATAATGGGATATGGAACATATCCAGCTATAATAAATTTGACTAAGGATAATTATGAGTCATGGGCAAAATGAATCATCACACATTGTAGATAGCTTAATCTCTTGCCTCATCTTTATGGACTCATTCCTAAGCCAAAGACAAAGTGGAAGAAAATAGTTTGGGAAGATAAAAATGGTCATATCAAAGGATTGATTGGTATGAGTCTCAGTTTGGATTTTTGTCGTGATATTTATTTCAAGATCCTAAGCATTCAATGCCCACAAATAGTTTGGATGATTGTTTGCGAGCATTTTTTAGATCCATGTGTTCCTCCATTCCCAGCTGATCCTATTGAAAATTGTCTCATTCCACTTGATGATGTAGATGATATTCCCTATGATGATGATACATTAGATGAGATTGAATATAATGCATATATTGAGAGTAAGGATGTTCTAGTGATGCCACTTGTAGCTCCTACTTCTCCAGTTGAGATCACACATCCATATCTTGTTGGTGATTCTAGTGAGTCATTGAAAGAGATAGCTATTTGTTTTCATGACTGAGATTCCTATTTTCTAAATATTGGTTCATTGTTTGTTGAGTCTCATATTGCAGATTTTGGAGACATACTTGAGGGTATTTCTCTTATCTTTGATGATAGTTTCATCACAGTTGGAGTTGGAGATACTTCTTCACCTTATTTGGAGATTGGTATTCTTGAATATTATCCTTCAAATGGCTTGTCACATTTCAAGGTTATTTTTTATGTTGTGGTGGATTCCTTGATCTTGGAGATACCTCTTCAGTCTTTATATATGCATATTTGGAGACCTTCTTCCTCCTTTCATTTGGATATTGATTGGTTTATGGCATAATCATCATACTTCATTTGGATTCCACTTCCTATTTCTTATCTAGAATGGGAAGCATTCCTGCATTTTCACTTTGTATATCTTCTACCCAAGGTGGATTTTTTTTTGTAGGCATTGGACTATGTTTGTCTTCAAGCACTCACCATACTTGTAGGACATTGTTCATTATGGGGGGAGATTATGTCTTCTTCATTCCTTCCTATGGAGGGATAATTTATTGTAAATACATTATGTAATTATTTATTGGGGGGGTCTTTAGTCCTCCATCTATGCATCTTGTGTATTTTCAAATCTCCTTTTGGAGGGGAGTTTTTTACCATGAGGTTTTCTCCCTTTCTCCACTTTATGAGATATTTCATTGCATTGAATTTTCATATTGTACATGGGTACCTAACATGGCTTATTACCCGAGACCCATCTTGCATGGTGAGTTTAAGTGCATTCCCCTAAGTTGCACTTAAGGGGGGTGTTGGTGTAATTAAATATTCATAATTACACTTTACTTAAGCTTAGTTAAGATAATACATTGCATAGTAGTTTGTGTATGAAAGACCTAGGGTTTTGCATCCTATTTTAGCACATGACCTGTGGTATAATTACACTTTAGGTGGTGATAATTGTTATCTCATTCTAGTTTATGTGTTCCAACTTTAGTTCACATATCAAATTATCATCCTCATCATATATCACATACGCTTCTTCATAATGGAGGATGATCCACCTTTGGTGGAATTGTGATTCCACCTTGTGTAGGTGATAACTTATCTACTCCTTATCACATTCTCTTATTGCCTTATCTATTTAAGAAGGCCTATTATGTACATATTTATTATGTCCATTAGCAATAATATCATTCTTGCATCTTAATGCAATTGTCTTGTCATTCTCTTGTGGAAGTTATCTTGGTTTTTCATCTGATCCTCAGGGTATTGTAGAATAACCTAAAAATTTAACTATGTGTGTGTGTGTGTGTGTGTGTGTGTGTGTGTGTGTGTGTCTATGTATATATATATATGTGTGTGTGTGTGTATACACACACACACACACACACACACACACACACACACACACANCTATGTGTGTGTGTGTGTGTGTGTGTGTGTGTGTGTGTGTGTGTCTATGTATATATATATATGTGTGTGTGTGTGTATACACACACACACACACACACACACACACACACACACACATATATATGTAGAAAAAGTATTTTCAGTGAGCTGATGCTCATCGTGGTTTTTCCCAACTGGGTTTTTCACATGTAATTTTTTTGTCTCGTGTCATTTTCCTGCTTTGCAATTGCTCATGATTGATATTTTATCTGAAGAAAAGATTTATGTTGATCAACCCCCTATCAGCCTCTGGGATATGTTCATCATAATATAATATAAATTAACTAAATTTAATGAAAGGTTGAGGGATATGTAATGATGAGTTGTGACTCATTCAAAATAATTTATTAAAGGGAGGAGAGTTCATTTGAAAGGAATATGGAGGAAGGAAGAAGAGGATAGCATAGGAGGTAAATAAGGATTATTGGAAGAAGAAAGGAATGTGAAGAAAATAAGGAAGTTTTCAATCCAAGAAAGAATTTCATCTCTCCTATCATAGACATGTCAAATTATTTTTGCATTTAATCACCATAACCTCTACTCAAATCTGATGACATGTAATTGATTGAATGTTTGAAGATGTTAAGTTGATCACTGAAATGCAGAAAGATAATGCAAGACATTAAATTAGTTAATAGATTATATTTTCATTGATGTCAACTTGATATAATCTAATCAGTTATAATCAAAGTGTTAAAGACTTCAAAGAATCAGAGAGAAAAATATTATGCTTTCAGTAATGCATAAAAGACAAGAATTCACTATGTGAATTCAAACATCGACGGATAGTGGAACCCGACAGACAGAGATCACCAAAATTCAAGTCACAGTGATGCCTGAGAAAGAACACCGACGAGCAGAATCACAAGCATACTCGACAGCCAGAATCATAGTGTAAACTGGCGGTGAAGACCAAGGAGAACTAGAGTGTTAATCGAAGCTACAAAGAGTTTAAAAACTGAGATTTAACTTGAGTTTAGAAATGACAAAATATCTAGCTGGCGGAGCTAAATATGGACTTAACTGGTAGTTATCATTGTTTTCATCGACAAGATAAAGCCAGAGATAAGTAAAGGATTTAAAGTTGTTTTTTCCAATTGGAAAGAAGATTTTTGCAAGATAAAATAGGAGTTCTTCTTTAAATTTGATTGGCTAAGATTGTAGATCACACCAAGATCAAGAAAATCAAGAACCTAACAATGGTGATATCTTGTCTATAAAGAAACAACTTAATTCATTACTAATTAAGGGGATTGAATGAAAAAGAGGATGCTAGAGAGAAACTGATGAAGAACAACTTCATACAGTCCTGATCAATCAAGTTGAGGAAAGAGCTAAAGTTTTCTGTAGACATTGAGCAACATAGCATAGCATCATCGAGCAGAACAAAAGTGGAGGAAAGGTATTAAAAGAACATATTTATCATATTAGTTTTATGAGCTTACAATAGATTTGAAAACATGCAAGTATAAGTTGTTTATGTGAACAGATCATACTATTTCATTTTAACCATTGATTCAGAAAGTCTCTTAATTGATCAGGATTTAAAGATCCTTTCTATATTGAGATATACTAAAGAGTATCAAAAAGTTTAATCATGAAGATAGAATGATATGCCAGATACCATTTGAAAAACCAGAAGAGTTTGGACAAGGAAGGTAGCATAGAAATGTTTGATATCAAGTGACAAACTAATCTTTTAAATCCTCTAAAAAGGTCACACCTAACAGTGTGTTTGTAACCTTTAACAAGGTTGGCTCTTCACTGAGCTCACTTCAGAAGAGTGAAAATTTTGGGTTACCGGTCCCAAGTAGTTTTTCCCTTAATACCCTTAATAGGGTTTCCACGTTAAAAATCCATGTGTCAATGTGTTTATGAGTCATTAATTTAGTGTTTTGCATTACACATAGCTAATCTGGATTGATCGGTATACTCTAAGTAATTTACTAATTTTTGATAAATTAATAGACTGTTATTCGGTAAACTTATAGAACAAGGTTTAACAAAGCATTCCCAATAGTAGTAATTTGATCTTATAGGACTAAAGATAACTAAAGGCTTAATATTGTGGTACTAAGTTTTTGGGTTGATTAATTGGAATATTTTTTAGGCCACTGATTCACCCCNTCCCCCCCCCCCCCCCCCCCCTCAGTTATTACTAACAATTGGTATTAGAGCTTGTGTGCTTAGAAAGGGAGTTTAACAGCTCAAGCAAAAGATCACAAGATGAATAGATGAGATGTGCCCAAGTTGAATAAAGACAATGTTGCATCATGGAAAAGAAGAATAATACTCCACCTATTAGGTATTGGAAATGATGTTACTCAATACCTTGATACTAAATATGTGTTGCCTATAAGACCTCAAATTCTTGAGAAATTAAGAGTAAAGCATGAGCATAATTGCATGATGATAGAACTTGCCTCATCACTCTCTGATGTTGAGTTTGAAGATGTCAAAACCTGCATATCTACAAAGAAAATGTGGGATAAGTTGAAGTTGGTACATGGAGGAGATGATAATGTACTAAGAGCAAAGGCAGAAAGCCTATGAGGGAGGGTTGATGACCTAAGGATGAAAGAAGGATAAAATATCACTTAGTATAGCTATAGAATCAAAGAGGTAGTCAATGCTATCTGAGGATTTGGAGGTGTACTTGAAGAGGAGACAGTGGTAAGTAAAATCTTAAGAACCTTAATGCCTGTATATTCTATGAGAGTTTCTTATATTCAAGAAATGAGAGAAGGTTCAAAAAATATAGTTACTCTAGATAGTCTGATTGGTAGATTGATTTCATTTGAGATGAATAACTTTGATAATAGTGTCTTACCATCTATAGAATCTGCATTCAAATATTTTTTAAAGATAAGTAATTCAAGTCATGGACATGCTATTAGAAATTATAGTGAAAGTGATAATGAGGATCAAGGACTTGCTGAGATTGAAGCACTAATGGCAAGAAGATTGCAGAGAGGCAAAGGTAAATTACCACTTGTATGTTTCAATTGTAAAGAGGTTGGACACTTTGCTGCAAGATGTCCAAATAGAAGAAAAGATGACAGAGGTAATGATAGATCATATGAGAAGAAGTTTGATATAGGTGATTGTTGGTTGTATTCCAGGTTTTGGTTTCTTTCCCTCGATTGGTCTGGTTTTCCCTCTCCAAGTTTTCATGTTTTCAAGCCTAAATCCTGTGAAAATTTTCAGAAGTCTTGAAACCCTAGCTTTTTCAGTGTTCAAAATTGAAGAAAAATCCTAAGGCATTGTCCCTTTATATTTCTCAGTTACCTTTTATGCCTCACTTAAGTCATGAGTTCTTTTCTAATCACTTAGTCACGTAACTTAAAATAGAATATTCCTTTTTATCCTTGACTTAGCGATTATCCTGTGTCACGTAGTCTCATGTAATAACAAAATATTCCCTTTTCTTTCCTAGACTTCACGATTTACTTTATATCGCGTAATCATGGAATCATTTGAACAGAGCAGTAATAGGTCAGTGGGCCCACAGACAGGTCGGGAGGTCACATGAAGTTTTTAGCGGTCAAGGGTTTTTTAAGAGACATCGCGATTACCTTTTGTCGCATAATTGCTAAATGAGTCTAATATAAAGTGTGATGCAAAGCCTTTAGTCGCGCAGTCTCTAGAAAAGATGCCAGTTAAGTTGAAGTCCATGAGACTACAAGACTAACCTTTAACAGTTTGGGATAAAGCACAGTCGGGTTGTCGCCAGATAACTCAACTTTCAAATCAGAATAAGACATGTGTTAAGAGGCAAATGGATTTTAGAATGATCGCTTAAAGGTATAAGTTTATTCAGTGACTACGAGACTAATTAGGGGTAACTATTAGTCGCAGGGTCTCGAGATATTTTAAAGGTATGATAAGTTACTTGGCGATTAAGCGACAGCCGTCAGATAAAATCATGAAAAGATCCTGCGGTAGTTGCCATGTCTGAGGATAAAAAGGGCCTAAGGAGAAAAGTCCTCGCGACTCAGTGACTAAGGGTATGTCACGAGGTCACAAGATGATTTTAAGGTAGGATGCTTTGTCGCGATGTCTCATGAGGTTTTCGGCATTCAACATTTTCATTCAGCGATCAGGCAACTAAGGGTTGTCGCGCAGTCTGGCAGAAGAAAGATAACATTTGGCGACTAAGAAATAACTGCTGAAGCTAACACTAACAGTTAGTCGCATAGTCTCATAAAATAACGTGGGTTAGTGATAACCATTCGCGACTTTGATTTCCTTGTGTCACGTAATCGCCAAATGTTGACTCTGGTTAGTAAAGGTAAGGAAGTTGTACAGTTGCCATGTCTCCAGATAAATCATGGGTTAAGGATTGGGGTCAGCGACAGAGAAAATGAGTGTAGTCACCTTGTTGCTTAATGCTAATTTCTGTAAAAAGGTGCCAATGTTAAATATGTTAGTATGAATTATTCGGCGGCCAATCAGATTTTCAAATTTTGATTACTGTGCAGAAAAAGGGTAGCTGAGATGTATGACAGAGGGCCAATCCTAGGGTGACATGTCAGCTCATTTGAATTTTATAAGGTTTTTTCGAGGATTCAATTTTACAAATTTGATTTTCCTGTCACACTCAGGAAACTATGGCTAGGTTTTCAATTATGTTCACAGTATGTGGCATTAAAGGCAGAATTGATGTTCTGAGAATCATGAGCTATGTACTTTGAATGGTTACTATAAGGAGTTGATGGCTTATTCATTTGCATTCACCTTGCTTTTAGAGTTTCTAAACTTAAAGAGTTTAGTTTCCAAACAGAGTAAAATTCAAAGATTTGTAGAGTTTTCTATGGTTTAAGAGTTTATTGTTTCTAGAGAATTGTGCATAAGATAGTTTGTGAGTCTCAGTAATAGATTTGTTTCAATATCGGTAAAGAAGAGGAGATTCAAGCACTGAAAACATGAGCAGAGCGGTGAGTGTAGCCTCGACCAGCGGCAAAAGTAAGGAGTTGATGGCTTATTCATTTGCATTCACCTTGCTTTCAGAGTTTCTAAACTTAAAGAGTTTAGTTACCAAACAGAGTAAAATTCAAAGATTTGTAGAGTTTTCTATGGTTTAAGAGTTCATTGTGTCCAGAGAATTGTGCATAAGATAGTTTGTGAGTCTCAGTAATAGATTTGTTTCAATACCGGTAAAGAAGAGGAGATTCAAGCACTGAAAACATGAGCAGAGTGGTGAGTGTAGCCTCGACCAGCGGCAAAAGTGAGAGGGTGGAAGATGAGACTAAAGGAAAGGTTAATTATTTAGATGAATTCCTCCGTTTGCTTCCTGGTTCGACTCAAAAAAGAAAGGTTAATGCAAATGTGCTCATTGATGACTATCGAGATGTTCGAGATGCTGTTACTAAACAAACAATAGGTTTTTCTCTTTTTAATTATTTTTACAAGAATTCTGACAAGGCCATCCCAGTATCAAACCCTTGGACCTGTGGTTTAGCCAGGTTAATTGTTCCTAATGTCTTCCTAGATGTAGACTTGTTCTTAGACCTGGCCAATCATTATGATGTTTTGTCTAAGACCATCAAGAGGGATGATGGCACTGCCTTATTGATATTGAACAAAAATTCATTCATGCAAGCCTTCAGCTTATACAACACCATGTCTACCAGAATTGACATGATGAAGCAGCAACAGAGATATACTTTGAAGCCTGGGATTGCTAGGAGCCAGTTGCTAAAACATATGCTAAAAGAAGTGAGAAAGTATTTAGATCCTATGTCCAGGAACATCCCATATTATTATAAGGATCTACACTTCTATATCAATTATGTTGCCTATGCCCTGTGTAGAGTGCTGGGGATAGACAGTGACACAGAGAAGATTGATGTAGGGATTTTGATGATGGTGTTGGACCTACAAGAGGTCCACTCCAATACTAGTTATGATTATATTTAGCACATCATAGATGAAATGCATGAGGGCTTCATTGCAATACAGAAGAGGATGAAGAACCCAAAGGAGAAGGAGCCCAAGTTTTTACATTACTCCATTCTTATGCATCTCCTTTTGCATTTCAATTTTGTTATCATGGATGTTAATAATCTAGTCCCTTAGAGATTC
>MU224103.1:2515864-2530578 GCA_018584345.1 Thuja plicata | reverse complement strand
GATATCAGTAATCTTTAAAAGGTAAAACCTGCCTGAGTCTGTGGAGCTCAAAAACGAAGAAGGATATTATCCAATCCTTAGAAATTAGCCTTTCTCTTGCCTAAAAGAGGTTGCAACTGAGTATACCATATATATTGTCATCATTAGGTAAGTGTTGCAAGAAAAAGAGCTAACAGTGATAACAGAGTTTTCCAAAGCAACTGACAATCTGACAAAAGAGATACATGATACTACAAGGACAAAGGGAAGAAAAATTGTTACCTAGCTAAGAATAGAGTTGATGCCACTGACACCAAATCAGAAGGAGACATTGAGATGGTATTTGTAGCCATGAAGGATGATTCAGACCAAGAAGAAGAAAGGCATGTAGAAACTCCACTCATATCTAAAGTTAGTAAGAACTATGTCTAGATCATAAATAGTGGCTGCACTCACCATATGACCGGTGATAAACAAAAGTTTGAGACTTTTGAATACTATAATGGTGGTTCAGTAAGAATGGGAAATGATACATCTTGTCCAGTTGAAGGTAAAGGAACTATAATGTTGAATAACCTGATCAAATGTGAAAATGCTTACTAGGTAAAAGGACCGAATTATAATATGTTAAGTGTTTCACAACTGAATAATACAAGTCACTGGGTGGCATTTGAAAATAAGAAGGCAAAAATATTCAATGAATGAGGAAGGTTGATTGGAACCGGTAAGCAGACAAAAGGTAACCTTTTCTATCTTGATGACACTAAAACCACTTGTTTAATGGCTAGAAATGAATACATATGGTTGTGGCACAAAATATTGTGTCATGTGAACTTTGACAACATGATAAAAATAAGCAACAAAAGGAATTTCAGATGCTTACCGAGCATGAATAAGCCTGAGCATATCATGTACAAGAATTTTCAAAAAGGTAAGATGACAAAGTCTAGTTTCAAGAGTAAAACACATACATCTAATGCAATTCTAGAATTACTCCATACAAATCTATGTGGACCCGTGAGGAAAAGGAGTTACTATGGAGATAGGTATTTTATTCTCTTTGTTGATGATTATTCTAGAATGATGACAGTCATGTTCTTAGAAGATAAATCAAAATCATTTAAGATGTTTAAATGCTATAAGGCTATGGTAGAAAAACAAAGTGAAAATAAATTGAAATACTTAAGGTCAAATAGAGGAGGGGAATTTACTTCAGATGAATTCACTAATTATTGCAATGAGGATGGAATTAAAATATAGGTTTCTGCACCGAGAACACCACAGCAAAATGGAATTGCTGAAAGGAGAAACAGATCAATTGTTGATTGTGCAAGAACATTGATGATTGAGAAAATCATCACTCAAAATTTCTGGAGGGAAGCTGTCAGTACTATCCTCTACACATTAAATAGAGTACAATTGAAGGACACAAAGAAGACACCCTATGAGCTTTGGTATGGTCATACACCCAATGTAAGTTACTTCAAAATATTTGGTAGTCAATATTATATTTGAAGGATGATAGAAATGGACTACTTGACTCCAAAAGTGAAGAAGGTATCTTTCTAGGGTATTCAACCAAAAGCAAGGCTTATAAATGTCTTAACAAGTCATCTAACAAGATCATTGAAAGTGCAAATGTGAAAATAGATGAATTTGCAGAAAAGAATGATAAGAAAACAAGAAAAGAGCTAGATGACTACAACAGGTTTGTTTATATAGAACCTGACACTCTACCTGAGAAATAGTGTATCACTCCTGAGAAACAGAACATTGCACCCGAGCATCAGGCTGCAATTATCAAAAATTAGGAAAATCCTCAAGATGATGTTCCAAGTAATGGAGATCAGAATGAAGGTCAAGAAGATGATCAGAATGATAAACACAGAGCTGAACCAAAAATTGCCACGTATGTCAAAAGACATCATCCATAGAATCAAATCATAGGAGACAAGAAGGATAGAATGAGAACAAGAAGTAAGTCACTGAACACTAGATGTTTACTTTGTGATTTTGAGCCTAAATCTGTTAATACTGCACTTGAGAATGAAGAATGGGTCAGTGCTATGAATGAATAAATAGAACAGATTGAGAAGAACAGTACATAGATACTAGTACCAAGACTGGATGACAAGAATGTCATCGGTACCAAATGGATATTCAGAAACAAGCTGAATGAGAATGGAGAAGTCACAAGAAATAAATCAAGGTTAGTATGCAAGGGATATGCACAAGAATAAGGTATTGATTATAGAGAAACCTTTGCACCCATTGCTAGACTAGAAGGAGTTATAATCTTACTTGCTTATGTTGCATTCAAGGTATACCATATGGATGTCAAATCTGCATTCCTAAATGGAATACTGGAAGAAGAGGTATACATTGAACAACCAAAAGGGTTTATTGATCCAGAAAAGAGAAACATGGTATGTAGACTACATAAAGCCTTGTATGGATTAAAAAAGAACCAAGAGCTTGTTATGAAAGACTTCACTCCTATCTCATTAGCATAAAAAAATTTAGAACAAGTGAAAATAGAAACCTGTACTTAAAAGAAGATACCGATGGTAATATTCTGATTGCTGAAATTTTTGTTGATGATATCATTTTTGGAGGAAATGAATTGTTATGCAAATATTTTTATAATGAAATGAGCAAAGAATTTGAAACTTCTATATTTGGGGAGATCAAATTCTTTCTTGGTCTACAGATTCTTCAACAAGATGCAGGCATATATATCACTCAATCCAAATACATCAAGGAAGTGTTGAAGATATTCAAGATGGAAGATTCCAAACCAGTTGGAACACCTATGGCTACCAAATGTAAGCTGACAAAAGAAGAAAAATCAAATGAGGTAAATTAAACATTGTATAGATCAATGATTGGCAAACTAATGTATGTTTTTCATACCAGACTAGATATAGCACATGCAGTTGGAATAGTTGCGAGATTCTTTGATAATCTCAAAGAATCACCTATGACTATTGTCAAGAGAATTTTGAGATATTTTAAGAACACCGAGGACTATGGCTTATGGTATAAAAAAGAAGGAAAATTTGAGCTAAAATTCTATACAAATGTTGATTGGGCTGGAAACATTGATGACCAAAAGAGTACAAATGGAGGAGCATTCTTCATGGGTGACAGACTTGTCACATGGATCAGCAAGAAGAAAGGATGCATCTCTCAGTCTACTTCAAAAGCAGAGTATGTGGTTGCTGCTACAAATTTATCCAATATTACATGAATCAAACAGTTGTTGGAAGGTATGAATATGAAGATTCTTGAACCAGTAATTATCTATTGTGATAATACCAATGCAATTAACATTTCTAAGAATCCATTCATGCATGCTAAGACTAAGTATATTGCTATCAAGTATCACTGTCTAAGAGAACAAGTGCAAGAAAAGGAGGTGATACTGGAATATGTTCAATCAAAGGAACAATTAGATGATATATTCACCAAGCCATTATTGAAAGATACATTTGAGTACCTGAGATAAAGACTAGGGGTCCAACCCTTGTCTATCAATCAGTAAGCTGACTAGGAGGATGAATCAACCTACACACAATCTGAAGATCATTCATGTTGATGCAAACATCAAAATAAAAAACAATAGATACATCTGTACACAGCAAGGTACAAGTATACACCAAATACCAGAGACATTGTATTGTTGATGGATAGGGAAATTCAAGGAATATATTATATAAAGGGAAGGAAAATGGTATAAATGATTTTTGTTTGGCATTCTTGTCAAAGGGAGAGATTATTTCATTATCATAATGGAGAGATTATCTCATTGATCAGAAAAGATTATATCATTATCCATGAAGAGAAGTTCCTGAATCAAAAGAAAGAGTTAAAAAATATTCAAAGGGAGAGATTGATTACATATGAAATATCCATCTAAGGGAGAGAAATAACAAAGGGAGAGAGTTCATACAAAGAGAGAGATTGATGAAAAAAGAAGAAAAAGAGATTATCAAGAAGAGGAATAGTCAAGGTAGAGAAAAGATCAGAACAGAGACATTAGATGCTAACCTATCTAGTGAAGGGATTGAAGATTGAAGACAGCCATTCTGCAAGAAACAAATCTAAGCTATTTTAGAGCTTACTGAAAGCCATACATTTGTAATAGTTACAATAGGAAAGATTGATGAAACTGTTATATTTCATAATGTATTAGTAATAGTATAGTATGATAATGTAGTATGTTACCATCAATTCCAAAGGGAGAGATTGATGACATGTAACTGATTGAATGTTTGAAGATGTTAAGTTGATCACCGAAATGTAGAAAGATAATGTAAGACATTAAATTAGTTAATGGGTTGTATTTTCATTGATGTCAACTTGATATAATCTAATCGGTTATAATAAAAGTGTCAAAGACTTCAAAGAATAAGAGAGGAAAAAATTATTCTTTTAGTAATGCATAAAATACAAGCATTCACTATGTGACTTCAAACACCAACGGTTAGTGGAACCCGACAGACAGAGATCACTGAAATTCAAGTCACAGTGATGCCAAGAAAGAACAGTGATGAGCATTACTGACAAGTAGAATCAAAAGAATACCCGATAGCTAGAATCATAGTGTAAACTGATGGAGAAGCCTGAGGAGAATTGGAGTGTTGACTGAAGCTACAAAGAGTTAGAACACTAAAAGTTAACTTGAGTTTAGAAATGGAAAAATATCTAGCTGGCAGAGCTAAATATGGACTTAACTGGTAGTTATCATTATTTTTATCAACAAGATAAAGCCAGAGATAAGTAAAGAATTTAAAGTTGTTTTGTCAAGTTGGCCAGAATATTTCTGCAAGATAAAATAGGAGTTTTGCTTTAAATCTGATTGGCTAAGATTGCGGATCACGCCAAGATCAAGAAAATCAAGAACCTAACAATGGTGATATCTTTTCTATAAAGAGAAATTAATTCATTACAAATTAAGGGGATTGAATGAAAAAGAGGATGCTAGAGAGAAAATAATGAAGAACAAATTCACACAGTCCTGATCAGTCAAGATGAGGAAAGAGCTAAATTTTTCTACGGACACCAAGAAATAGAGCATAACATCACCGAGCATAACAAAAGTGGAGAAAAGGTATTAAAATAACATATTGATCATATTAGTTTTATGAGCTTACAATAGATCTAAAAATTTGCAAGTATAAGTTGTATATGTGAATAGATTTTCAGTTTAACCATTGATTCAGAAAGTCTCTTAACCGATCTAGATTTAAATATCCTTTCTATATTGAGATACATCCTAAGGAGTATCAAAAATTTTGATCATGAAGAGTGAACATTTTGGGTTACCGGTCCCAAGTGGTTTTTCATTTTTTTTCTTTCTCATTTCTCTTTCTCTTTTCATTTGTTGAACTAGGGCAAGCTGCTTCATAATAAACTTCTCTTCATTGGCTAGCATATCAGAAGGGGCATCTTCTGAATCTGAACTACATGTAGTAATCTCTTCTCTCTCATTTGAAGTAGAAGTAGATATGGGTGTATCTAATACTCTTTTAGCAGCCTCCTCATAATCTGAAGTATTTCCATCATGAGAGTGGTGAATAGTATTCATATCATTCCTGATATTTACCTCTTCACACTTTAAAGGGGTTTCATTCATATCAACTTGATTCTTCTTTTTCCTCCAAGAGGTTCCAATCCTTGAAGATGATGGGATTCCTTCATGTAATACCTTCTCTGGATCAGTTCTTACCCTTGACCTAGTATTCAATTTGTAAGACATTTATTTCTTTTGCACTAATCTCAGAGATGTCCCTTTTAGAGTCGCCACCCAAAACATGGGATGAATACTTATCAAGAGACTATTTTAACAATAACCATAAATATACTTGTAAACAAGTTTAAACTTTTGAGTGCCAAATATCCTGATTACTTGGGCAAGAGATATTTTGCAGATTCTTTGACAAAACCTTTTAAAATCTCTTAGACTCCCCAGCAGACACAGATGCAACCTCTTTTAGGCAAGAGAAAAAGCTAATTTCTAAGGATTGGATAATATCCTTCTTCATTTTTGAGCTCCACAGACTCAGGCAAGTTTTATCTTTTAAAGATTATTGATATCTCAGTCTATTCATTTGGTGGATTGTTTCATTTAGTGGTTATGAACCTAAAACCTCACTGTAACAACTTATAGAACACTTTAAAGATTGCAATGATTAGCTTGAAACATAGTATTATAAGCCAGGCTATGGTTTTGAGAACATAAACCAATGAGTTAAGGATTTGCATCCTTCTTCCTTTTGTCCTTAGGAGGGATAACCTAGTGATTCATTCTTTAAGGAATCAACAAAGTGGACAATATCCTACTGATATAAGTCCTTGATGAGTTCAGCTCATATATTTTAGTGTCAAGTGTGTTTGGAATAATTTTGAATGTTTTGAAAACTTAGATGATGATAGATTATCAGACCCAGATCTAGATCAGTGCCAATTGGGTTATAGAGTCAAAAGCTTGAAGTTTCAGATAAACAAAACATTGTAAGCTACCTTACAACCTACATGCAATTAAGATAAGTTTCCTTACAAATTATCTGATCACCTCTAAAATACTATATCAAATCCTTAAATACTGATATGCTTCCTGAAACTACTCACAAAACTTAGCTCTTTACATGAAAGAAACTTGCAAGTAATTAGATAGTCACCTTGTAACCAAAATACTTCGGAATGCCTTACAATCTTAAGCATAAAAAAACATACACAGGAAATAAAGAGACAACAATAAAGAAGAGTAAAATTGCATCGTATTTTATTGATGTAATCCTTCCTATATACATAAAAAAGCTTTGAAGCTTGAAAGAACATAGGAACAGATTTAGAAAGACTGATTCTTTACATTATATTTCATCCTTTTCACATAATACAATTTTATTCTATATATAGGTCTTCAACCATCTTGGAATCCTTATCAAGAGGATTCTACAAGCTTCAAATGGTCTTAAAAAACCTAACCCTAAAACTACAGAAAAGACAAAAAGAAAAAGAGAGAAGAAGCGGTGGAATGACCAAGTCAAAAAGATAAAAATAGATATTCTTTGTTCTTCTCCTGATCTAGCGACTTGAATCTGATAGTATACATGATAGATGGAAGTAGTTATGTCAATTTTGGATGACTGTGCTTTTAGATTTACCTACATTCTTCTTTTGCAATAATTGTCCTCTTTATCTTCAATAGTGAGGTACCAAGTAGTCATCCTTACTCATCATCCAAAATTTCTTTTTCAACTGATGGCTTCTTTCTTTTAGGTGTATTCATCACTTCCCATGCTTTCACTTCATCATCTGATGGCCACTTGAAGTCTTGAGTACTCTGTATTTGGACTTTTTGCCTGTCCCATCTTGCATCAGTAATATTTTTGACATCTATCATAAACTTGTTGATGTCAGTCTCTGCCTTGAAAGCTTCGTCCAATATCTTATTGAACCCTCCTATATCAATATCTGTTCCTCAAATAAATGCCCCATTACTAGGCATTTTACTGTCAAACTCACCCCTCCAGGCATCTAAGGCCTTTACTTGATCATCATCTCCTCTTAAGGAAGGTATAAATCTGTTAAAATCATCAGAAAAGAGGCTTAAATTTAACTCAATTTGGTTCAATTTACCCTTAAAGAATGAGAGAGCAATGTTAACTCTTTTGATCTCATCTTCAACCTCAGTCACTATTTCTGGAAAATTTGATCTCAGGGCCTGCAATATTGCTAGCTTCTCAAATAATTGCACCCTAGTAGACCACTTAGTAAAATAGGGGTTGAGGATAGCCAAATACCTCATCACCTCTGTATGCAAAGCTGGCAATTTGTTATAGGTATTAAGTACAACATCAGCTTTATCTTTCAAGATGTCAATTCTATGTTGTAACACACCCTTCAATGCTCTTAAAGCAATTGTATTTCCTTTCTCTTCCTCAGCTTTTTCCTCAACCACCTCCTCAGACATTGCTTTGTCTTCAATTTGCATGGGCTATGGTTGCATAGGTACATACATCACCTCAGGTTTTTCTTCCAATTCTTCCATCAATTTCTTTATCATCTAGTCCCATTGGTATAGTTGCATTCGACATAATTCTCTATCTTTTGCCAATGCACTAGTTTCTTCCACCAATGTCCTACACCTATCAGACAATTGTTTAGTTTTGTCTTCATTCAAGTGAGCCCAATGTGTCATGATTTGGGATATCTACAAATCCTCTATATTTTTCATCATCCACACCATTCGACTGTCCACCATATTCTCCTGAATATTCACCATTTGGGGCTTTTGATCTTTTGGGCACAGGCTCCACATTGCAAAGGCCTGAGACTTTGGGTTATACCCAAATCCTTGTATTACATCACCTACCTGAACTTCACTAGCCATCTTGAGGTCTGGCTATTTCCTTATTTGATCCATTATGAAGGCGGATGCTAAATCCCAGCCCTCAGCCAATAGTATTCCACTTCCCAGCACCAATTTCCTGGCACCCTCTGGTGAAATATCCTCATTTTCAGGATCATAAGTTTGCAAACCCACCAATGCATCATTACTTATGATTTCCTTACCATCAACTGTCAGTTGAGCTCTTATTTGTTCTTTCTTATACCATCTCAGAAAGTCTTTGAACTCCTCAGTTATCACAAAGTTATCATCATTCAAAAATTCTTGTTGATGAATCAATCTTTCATCAATACATGCCTTAAGAGGCACTTCAAACTCATCATCTAGATCAAGTTGTTGTTTCTTTCCCTCCCTAATTACTTTTCTTAGGTTATGATCATATAACCTATTGTCAGGTACTAAGGCCTTAGCCTTATCTTTCTTCTTATCTTGCGCTTCAGTTGAAGGCTGACCTATCTCTAATTTCTGCCTCTTTGCATTAGGTTCTTCTATATGATCTGGTTGGGTGACTACTATCAAATCCATAATGTGGCCCTCTACTCCTTGCAACTGTGGCATTTCAGAAATATCTTACTGTGGTGGAGCATACCTAGTAGGACGTGCATAATCACTGTCACTACTACTGTTGTATTCAGACTCTGAATAATCAGGTGTTTGAGCACCTTTTTTGTCAAGAACCATATCAAGTTGTTCTATAAGCACATAATAGTTGTCTATCATGGCTTTAATCCTATCAAAATATGGGAGATCAGGGTAAAAACCCCCGAAAGCCATCCCATTCCTCTTTATTTTCCTCTCAAGGTTTAACAGCTCTTGAATCCTCAGCCTTCTTGTATGAATATCATCTTCATCTAAGATATTCCTTGTTCCATCTTCCTCTATGCATTCACAGTGGAAATTAGTATTGGGGATTGTAGGAGTATATAGTTTTCTTACCCCTGCCATAAAACCTTCTGGGTCAATATATCTATAAGGGGATACTCCCATTATGTATCCTTCCAACCATTGACCCATTGCATCAATAGCACCCTTGCCAATTGTGAAGTTAAAAATTATGAATTGCATAGGGGTCAAAGTCCCCTTCTTATGTGGTGCAAAATGCTCATTGTCTATCAATAATAGTTGCGATATAAATTCCATTGCTGTCACTCTTGCTGGTACATAATATGGTAATAGATGAGGTGGGTGAATACACCCATATACCCTGATGACTGTATAGTTTTCTTCCAAAAATAAATCACCCCAATTATGCTTTCCACCCCACATATCTGTGTATTCACATGGCCTAAGTAGTTGTATAACTTTCAGTGGGATTCTTGTTCTGCTGATCCCCAAACTCTGTACTATTGGATACACAATCCAATTCTGAAAAGCACAATAATCACAGTCCCTAGAAGTGTAATTCCAAACCCTCACCCAAAATTGGATAGGATTTGGTCCTACTTTGTAGAACCTCTGAGGGGCTAAATTATTAACATCCATGATAATAAAATTGAAATGCAATAGGAGATGCATGAGAATGGAGTAGTGTAAGAACTTGGGCTCCTTCTCCTTTGGGTCTTTCAATTTCTTATGTGTTGCAATGAAACCCTCATGCATTTCATCTATGATATGTTGAATATAATCATAACTAGTATTGGAGTGGACCTTTTGTAGGTCCAACACCATCATCAAAATTCTTGCACTAATCTTTTCTGCATCACCATCTATCCCTAGCACTCTACATAGGGCATAGGCAACATACTTGATATAGAAGTGTAAATCCTTGTAATAATATGGGCTGGTCCCAGACATAGGATTCAAATACTTTCTCACTTCTTTCAGCATATGTTTCAGCAATTGGCTTCTAGTAATACCAAGTTTCAAAGTATACCTTTGTTGTTGCATCGTCATGTCAATTCTGGTGGACATGGTGCTATATAAGCCAAAGGCTTGCATGAACAATTTGTGTTCAATATCAATAGGGCAGTGCCATCATTCTTTTTGATTGTCTTGGAAAAAACATCATAATGATTGGCCAGGTCTAAGAACAAGTCTACATCTACAAATAAATCAGGAACAATTAACCTGGCTAAACCACAGGTCCAAGGGTTTGACACTGGAATGGCCTTGTCAGAATTCTTATAAAAATAATTGAAAAGAGAAAAACCTGTTGTTCCTGGAGTAACAGCATCTTGAACATCTTGATAGTCATCAATTAGCACATTTTCATTTTCCCTTTTGTTCTGAGTCGAACCAGGAAGCAACCTGAGGAATTCATCTGAATAATTAACTTTTCCCTTGGCCTCGTCTTCCACCCTCTCACTTTCACCACTGGTTGAGGCTACACTGACCGCTTTGCTCATGTTTTCAGTGCTTGAATCTCCTCTTCTTTACCGATATTGAAACAAATCTATCACTGAGGTCCACAGACTGCCTTGTGCACAATTTTGGAAACAATGAGCTCTTTGAACAATGGAAAACCCTGCAGTTCTTTGAATTTTCACTTTGTCAGACAATTGAACTCTTCATGTTTTGGAATTCTGAAAGCAAGGTGAATGCAAATGAATAAGCCATAAACTCCTTATAGTAACCATTCGAAGTACATAGCTCATGATTTTTAGAACATCAATTTTGTCTTTAATTCCACATACTGCAAACATAAATAAAATCCTAGCCGTAGTTTCCTAAGTGTGACAGGAAAATCAAATTCATAAAAATGAATCCTTGGAAAAACCTTATAAAATTCAAATGAGTTGACATGTCATCCTGGGATTGGCCCACTATCACACATCTCAGCTACTCTTTTCAGCATAGTAATCAAAATCTAAAAATCTGATTGGTTGATGAATGATTCATACTGACATATTTGATACTGCCGCCTTCTTACAAAATTTGGCATCAAGCGACCACGCGACTGCACTTATTTTCTCTATCGCTGACCCCAATCCTTAACCCGTGATTTATCTAGAGACATGGTGACTACACAACTTCCTTACCTTTGCTAACCACAGTCACCATTTGGTGATCATGCGACAATGAGGAAATCAAAGTCGCGAAAGGTTATCACTAACCCACATTTTTTTATGAGACTATGCGACTAACTGTTAGTGTGGACTTCTGCACTTATCTCTTAGTCACCAAATGTTACCTTTCCTTTGTCAGACTGTGTGACTGCCCTTAGTCGCCCGATCGCTGAATGAAAATGTTGAATGTCAAAACTTCTTGAGACAATGCGACAAAGGTATCCTACCCTTTAATTTATCTAACGGCCTCGCGACATACCCTTAGCTGCTGAATCATGAGGAATTTTCTCCTTAGGCTCTTTTATTCTCAGACTTGGCGACTATCGTAGGATCTTTCAATGATTTTATCTGACGGTTGTTACTTAATCGCCAAGTAACTTCTCATACCCTAAAAATATTCTGAGACCTTGCGAACAACAGAAACTCCCAGTTAGTCTCGTAGACGCTGAATAAATCTTTACCTTTAAGCGATTACTCTGAAGTCCATTTACCTCCTGACACATGTCTTATCTTGATTTGAAAGCTGAGTCATCTGACGATAACCCGACTGTGCTCTATCCAAAACTGCCAAAGGTTAGTCACATAGTCTCAGAAGTTTTAACTTAACTGGCATCTTTTCTAGAGACTATGCGACAAAGGCCTTTACATCATACTTCACATCAAACTTATTTAGCGATTATGTGACATAAAGAAATCGCAGTGTCTCGTAATAAACTCTTGACTGCTGAAAACTTCTTGCGACCTCCCGACCTATCTGTGGGCCCCTTGATATATTGTTGTTCTATTTCAACGATTCCACGATTACACGATATAAATCAAATCGCAAAGTCTGGGAAAGAAAAAGGAATATTCTTATGTTGCATGAGACTATGCGACAAAGTCTAATCGTTAAGTTTGGGATAAAAAGGAATATTCTATTTTAAGTTATGCGACTAGGTGATTAGACACAACTCATTACTTAAGCGCGGTGAAAAAGGTAACCGAGAAACATAAGAGAACAACACCCTAGGGTTTCTCTTCAAATTTGAACACTGAATAAGAGCTAGGGTTTCAAGCCTTTTGAATACTCTCACAAGTTTAGGCTTGAAAACATAAAAACTTGGAGAGGGAAAACCACAAGGCTGAGGGAAAGAAACCAAAACTAGGAATACAACCAACAGTGGCTCTGATGAGGATTGGCTAAACATGGTTTATGACAAAGAACCACAGAATCTCTGGTTGTAGACAAAAATGGAGTAGAATCACCAAAAATAGGAGGGAAACATTTACAGAACCTACGAACAGGGAAAAGACTAATCATATAATACATATTTACTTGTGCACTACAATGATTTTCATCTAAAGAAAGGTTTCAAAAATTGTCCATGCACAGGCAACTCAAAACCTTCTCCCTCCATGTCTTTCAACAAATATGAGTCTTTGCCAAAATGTTCTAAGATTATATAAGGCCCTAACCATAAAGACTCAAATTTCTTATGCTTACCTCTGTCTTCTGCCCTTGCATTCCATTGGAGAACTAAGTCACCAGCCTGAAACTTTCTGTTAGTAGCCCTTTTATTAAACAAATACTTCATTTTATGCTGTAACCTTATGTTCTCCCTCTGACTATCTCTCCTGGTTTCATCTAACTCTATCAACTGTATCATTCTATCTTGCATTGGATCAAAGATATTTAAATGTTCTTCTTGTATAAATTGGTAGATAGGTAATAAATTATTCATTGGCAATCTTGCTGGTAAACCATATACCAATTCAAAAGGGGATTTACCAGTTACCTTTTTGAGTGTTATCCTATCAGCCCAAAGGGCTAACCTCAACTTTGTATGCCATGTTTTCTTATTTTGTTCCAAAGTTCTTTTTAATATCTTCAATATGCTTTTGTTGCTAGACTCAACTTGTCCATTATCTTTTGGGGGGATGAGTATGATATTTTAATCCCATACCTTTCACAGAAGCTTGTCATTTCTTCTGATCTAAAACTCATAGCATTATCCATCACTAATTTACTAGGCACACCAAACCTGGTTAAAATGTTATCCATGAGAAACTTAGTAATCACCTTGCTTGTCGCTCTCCTAGTAGGAATAGCCTCAATCCATTTAGTAAAGTAATCAGTGGCCACCAATATCCAGCTATGTCCTGCACTAGATTTCTCCTGAAATACACCAATAAAATCAATCCCCCACATAGCAAAAGGAGCCTTAGTACTTACTGGATTCAGCAATAGAGCACCTGCAAATTTTAATTTGTTGGAAAACCTCTGACATGATTGACATTTCCTGACATGAATATATGTGTCTTTGAACAAGGTAGGCCAATAATATCCTGACCTCAAATCTTATGGGTGGTAGTCTTAGCAGAAAAGTGACCTCCACATTCCCCTTCATGCATCTTAGCCAAAACCCTCTCAGCCTAGAATTTGTCAAGGCACAACAACAGTATACCATTTTTATCTTTCCAAAACAAATCTTCTTGGATTAGAATATATCTTTGAGTTTGTAACTTCAGACTTCTCTTTTGATTTTCAGATAAATAATCAGAGCACTTAGCATTTTTGAGAAAGAAAACAATATCAGCATAATATGGTTGCCTTTCTATACAAGAAATAGCTTGACCATGTACTTCTGTCTGGTTCAGCTACACTAAATCTAGATTTTCCTCTGTCATAAGTTTTGCCAGACCTTGTCCTCTTATTAGTTTGGTGATACTGATTTCAAGATTGAACTCTTGGATTCTTGTAATCCATTTACATCTCTTACCAGTAACCTCTGACTGTGTAAGGATGTCTTTCACTGCTAAATGAGGAACGTAGGAATGTACCTTAGCACAAACCAAATAAGGTCTAAAATATTTTACAGCCTTAACCAATGCATAAGCCTGCTTTTCTATTATTTCATAGTTAAGTTCTGCAGCCTACAAGGATCTACTGTAAAAAGCTATAGGATGTTCAAATCCCTGTTTGTCCTTTTGAAGCAATATGGCAGCAATAGTATGAAATGAGGAAAATGAAAACAAAGAGAAAGGCTTAGTGTAATCTGGAGATTTCAAAACTGGAGCCTCTTGTACTGCCTCTTTAATTATTTTAAATGCTTGGTGTGCTTCCTCATTCCAAACAAACTTAGCATCTTTCTTCAACAATTTCACAATGGGCTTAACAATTTCTGCAAAATTGACTATAAACCTTCTAACAAAATTTATCTTCCCTAAAAAGGACTGAACACCTTTTAAATTTTTTGGAGCAATTACTCTTTGAATTGCTTCCACTCTCTCAGGGTCTATCCTTATCCCTTCTTTGGACACTATATGTCCCAGCA
>MU224103.1:2486444-2497950 GCA_018584345.1 Thuja plicata | reverse complement strand
TAATCATCAATGGGAGATTACAAAGAGTAGAAGAACTAGAGGGTATAACAAATACCACAGATGGCTTTCTAAGAAAAGATGACTTCCTTGCAAAAGTGGGCTTCTCTCCTTTACAAAAATGAACCTCCGATCAAAATGAGTCCTCAACTCATACTTATGCTTTTTAGCCAACTGCATTTTGGAGAGCAATAACTTCTGGATCAGATTTTGGCCTGTCCAGCCACTGCTTAGCCCTTTTTTAGTCTGAAAAATACCACTTGGTGACCCAAAAGTCATACCCAGGAAATATCAACATAAATTCCCCTTCACAGAAGTAGTCTTATCCCTCTAGAAGAGTCATAAAAATCTCTAAAATGCAATAACTCTTCTGCAGACTTTATCAACTGCAACCTCTGATCTTTTAAAAAAAATCTGATCTTTCCTTCTGCAAAAATATCTAATATTTTTGTTTCCTTTCATTCGCTGAGTAAGCGATGCCATCTGTTCCTTGACCTGTCGCACTCTGAATCTCTTTTTCTGTTACCGATATTGAAACAAATCTAATCCTGGGATCGACAGACAGTTCTGTGCATAATCCTGCAATTTAGAATACTCTGATGAACTTGGGAAATAATGCAAACTGAGAAAAATACCTCTTTACCTCATATTCTGCCTTATCACATACTCGCACAACTTAATATTCTATCTTTGTCTCATGCGCGAGTGAGCGACGACATTCATTTTTTACTCAGTCGCCAACTCACGGGTCCTAAAATCTCACCTTACCCCTTGCTGCGAGTGCGCGATGACACCTTCTCCTTCTTCAATTGCTCACTCGCGAGCTGCTTTCCTTTGATCTTTATTGTCCAGCGACTGCGCGATGACCATTCCTCTTTGCTCGTCGCTGACTCGCAGGTTATTTTTCCTTTCTGTGAGTTGATCAGCGACTGCGTGATGAGTGTCCACTCCAGCTCGTCGCACACTCGCGAGCTGATCTCCATTCCATTTACTGACTGATGACTGAGCGACGAGCCTATTTTTTTGCTGAATCGCACATTTGCAAGCCCCTTTTCATTCGCTTGAGAACAGCGGCGACTGAGTGATGACCCTATCCTTTAGTTTGTCACGCACCTGCGAGTTGACTTCTGATCACCTGAAAACCGCAGCGAGTGAGCGATGAACTTATCTTTTCCTTTGGTCGCTCAGTCATAGACCCTTATGAATTTTGAATTATGCCTGTGCGACTAAGCGACGAGCTCCCTTTTTAGCTCTTCGCACACTCGCGAGCTAGGAACCTGATCTGTAAAAGACATCGCGACTGCGTGATATATATTTAAAACACCTCATCGCGCACTCGCACACTGAACACAACAAGACAAAGGCAAACTGTGACTGCACGATGAACACCTAAAACAAATCGTCGTGCACTCGCGCAATATAAGGACATGACATAAAAATTGATGTGACAGAGCGATGAGCTGAGACATAACTTCAAAAAGGGACATGACCGTTTTCACGCGGCAACCACAGCGGATTTAAAATCAGAAAACCCCGGGAAAGAGAAGAAAGAAAGGAAGCAGAGAATGAGTATGAATGTGATCCAATAGAACTGAGAATTTTACCCTACTCCATTCAAAACATAGTAAATTCACCCGATTGATCTTGGTACCGAAAATCGGTAAACAGGCACTTTTAGGAGGGATAAAGGGATTAGACGGTCACACAGGGCAGACCAGGCCAAATTGCATAGGATGGAAAATTTGGGCAACAATTACATGACATAAATCAAATCACAAAGTCTGGGAAAGAAAAAGGAATATTCTTATGTTACATGAGACTTCGCGACAAAGGCTAATCGCTAAGTCTGGGATAAAAAGGAATATTCTATTTTAAGTTATGCGACTAGGCGATTAGACACAACTCATGACTTAAGCAAGGTAAAAAGGTAACTGATAAACATAAGCGAACAACACCCTAGGGTTTCTCTTCAAATTTGAACACTGAATAAGAGCTAGGGTTTCAAGCCTTTTGAATATTCTCACAGGTTTAGGCTTGAAAACATAAAAACTTGGAGAGGGAAAACCACAAGGCTGAGGGAAAGAAACCAAAACCAGGAATACAACCAACAGGGTTGAAGCAAGAAGATGAGTCCACTTGACTAGGAACTTTCATACTTAGCCAAATTCACAAAATCTCACTCAACAAAATGGGTTCTTGCTTAGAATGAACGAGGTCTCATTTAGCTTCGGGGTCCCGAGCCTAAAATTTTAGAAACGGGATCCCGTTTCAAAAAAAAAAATGGGATCCCATTTCAAAATGGGGTCTCCTTTTGAAAAATGAAATCGGACCCCATTTCAAAACGGGATCCTATTTTGAAAAAATATTATTTTTTAAACAAAACCTTCCATCGATTCATTTATACGTTATGAATTCCAAAAAAGGTAAACGGGGTAACGTTCACTAAACGAGATCCCGTTTCTAAAAAATTTGAATTTCAAGCCCGCTTTTACTGTTGAATTTTGGTTTGGAAAGAGGCTTGGATAGCCGAACTATAGCCTTGGACCTGGTTTAACCTGCAACTTGAAGGCTCTGCTAGTGTCCATACAAAATAAGGACTTTAGGCATATATCTAAAGACTTTTTCAGAGGAATATTTTGACCAAATAAAAACCCATTATAGATCAGACTGTGAAGATTCCAAATATGTAAAAAAAATTAAATTTTATTAAAATTTCAATTTTTCATTGAATTTCTACTGAAACAGGTCCATAAACTAGAGATAATAGGATATTTTGTTATTTTAATAACTTTTTTATTTGAAAGTTTCTCGCAAAACAATTTATATGACATCAAACTAGAGACAATTCTACACACTTTAAAAAAAATAAAAAAATAAAAATCATATGTTTTGGTCCAATTATGCTTGTCGTACACGAGAGATTTAAAAAAGAACAATTATGGCAAATAAAAAATTAATAAAAAAAATATATTCAACAAAAAAATATTGTCATCAATCTTAGCTGTGCTATATACCATATCCAAAAAGGATTGAGAGAAATAGTTTCATTTAGGTCAAATTTTTTTTTCCGTACACGGGCATAGTATGGTCCTAAAACAATGACTTTTAAAATGTGGGTTTTCGTAATTCCTATTGGAAATGAAATTTTATCATCTGGGTGTTAAACTAAATTACATATTTGGAAAGTAGACTTTGATTAATACAACTTATATTAATGAATTATTTCAAGATTCAATCTCTAAGTGCTTCAAATATTCATCTCAAACAGGGTGAATTTGAAAAAATAGGAAAAATAGTTCCACTTTTTGGCCAAAAAGCGGACTCAACTTCTTGCTGGCACCTAATGTGTTTATGAGTCATTACTTTAGTGTTTTGCATTACACATAACTAATTTGGATTGATTTTTATACTCTAAGTAATTTACTATTTTCATTAAATTAATAGACTATTATTCGGTAAACATACAGAACAAGGTTTAACAAAGAATTCTGAGCAGTAGTAATTTGATAAGTATTTTTGAAGGCATTCATCTTATAGGACTGAAGATAACTAGACACTTAATATTGTGGTACTAAGTTTTTGGGTTGATTAATTAGAATATTTTTTAGGCCACTGATTGACCCCCCCCCCCCCCTCTCTCAATTATTACTAACAAAATCATCATTACCACCAAATATAATATCATCAACAAATACTTCCGCAATCAAGATATTATCATTAAGTATTATGAAATACAAGTTACTATCTGCAATACCTTTACTAAAACCAATCTTTTTCAAATAGCTATCCAATCTAGCATACCAAGCTCTAAGAGCTTGCTTCAATCCATATAAAACTTTTTGCAATTTACAAACCATATCTTCTTCCTTGGTTAGGGTAAAACCATCAGGTTGCTCAATGTAAACATCTTCCTCTAGCTCTCCATTTAAGAATGCAGACTTAACATCCATTTTATAGAATTTAAACTTTTTGTAAGCTGCATATGCAAGAAATAATCTAATAACTTCAAGTCTAGCCACAGGTACAAATGTCTCTGTAAACTCAATACCTTCCATTTGTGGATATCCTTTGCATACCAATCTTAATTTGTTCTAAACCACTTTACCATCTTCATTCAGCTTATTTCTGAATACCCATTTAGTACCGATCATATTCTTTTTAGTAGGTCTGGGAACAAGAATCCAAGTCATGTTCTTCTCAATCTAATCAAGTTCTTCTCTCATTGCTTTCATCTGACTCTCATCATTACATGCTTCTTTTATATCTTTAGTCTCAAATTCAGACAACGGACATGTTTTATTCCTAGCAATTCTTCCTCTAGTTTGAACACCTCTATTCTTATAACTGATAATGACATCTTCTGAATGGTTAATCCTTACATACCATGGGTTTATTAGTGTAGGCTATATAGAAGACCCATTCAGTGTCAACTTCATTTTCCACCCGTTCTCTCTGTTCTTCCGGTCCATCTTGATTCTGATTTTTCTTTTCCATAATCTGATTTTTTTTCTTCAGCCACATCATACCAACAATTTATTTATGATCTCTACACATTCTCATCAACTTTGACATTTATACTTTCAACAATCTTATTTATTCTGTAGTTATAAAATTTATATGTTTTTCTCTTTGTAGAATGCCCAAGAAATATTCCTTCATCACTTCTAGGATCAAATTTTCCAATATCCTCATCTCTCTTAATGTAGCATATACTTCCAAAAATTATAAAGTATTTTACTGTAGGAATAGGACTATACCATAGTTCATAAGGAGTCTTATCGGTTCCCTATTGAATCTATACTTAGTTCAAAGTATTTATTGTGGTCCAAATTTATTTTCTCCAGTATATCTATAGAACTTTTCCTTCAATCATCATAGTCTTAGTTGTGTCTAGGATAGTCATGTTCCTTCTCTCAACAACACCATTCTTTTGTGGGGTTCGTGGAGAAAAATTTTGTCTCTTTATCCCATGTTCTTCACATAATGCTTAAAACTCACCAAATGTAAATTCTTTGTTGATTAAGTGATGAATTTATGATGGAGATGATGAAGACCAAGTGATACCGAGTTTCATGATTGTATAATTTGTTAGATTAGTTGTTGTTTTTTCATTTATGTCAAGCAATTGATTAATTTATTTTTATTGTGTTACCATATCCTAAGAGTAGAAGTTAAATGGGTGATAAATACAGATCAGGTAATGATGAAGTAATGATGTTTTAGTTATTTTCTACTTTATATTCGATGTTATCAAATCGGTATGTTTGATTGTTCAATTCGGGAAATGAAATGAATTAAGTTATGACTAAAAGAGATACTTTACCAAGCTAGACTGAGTTAGTTGGTAGAATGTTATGTGAGTCAGTTACAGTTACCGAGAACCAAGCACCAAGAGCAAGTTAGACACCGAGCAGTGATGAAGTCATTTATCGAGTTGCAAAGCAAGTTTTACCAAGTATAGTATACATATATTAAATGATAAATTAATGTGAAGCTATGATGATTTGGATGAGGAAATGAATTAAATGAAGTTTGTAACAAGATCTACGAGTAGGAAAATTCAATATGAAGATCTAAGGTGAAGATCAAGTGGATAAACATAAAAGTGAAAATTCCAAGAAAAGTTACAAGTTCCAAGGTAAAAGGGACATGGTTTACCAAGCTGCGAAATTGAAGAAGATGATCGAATGACTGAGCGTAAAGGAAGGAAAATCAAATTAAGGAGATTAAGAGGAAAAAGTATGTCTATATAAGGAATGAGAATACATAGAGTAGAGACTACTAGAAAATTGAGAAAAGAAGAAAAAAAATTGAAGAACAACATTTACCATGTAGAACAGAGAAAGACAGATCAAAGAATCTACAAACTGAGAAAGAGATCAATGGAGTATGTCATGCCAGTATTAAATTGAGCATAAAGGATTTTATTCAAGAATAGTGAGTTGTTAATTTTTACAAATCAAAGTTTACTTTTGCTTATTAATATTTGTAACAGAGAAATCTCTTAACCGAGTGGATTTAACAGTCCTATATGTAAAACCTAGACTTAGGTGACATTCCAAAAGAGTGTTTGAAGACCTCTAACAAGGCCACTCCTAATAGGGTGAAGATATTAATAGATCTGAGGTACATCCCCTAACAGGGTCACATTTAGAAAATGTGTTTGTAATCCTAAACAAGATAAGTTCTTAACTGAGTGTACTTCAGAAGGGTACAATTTTTATTGTGGGTTACAATTCTGACATAGGTTTTTCCCAAATTAGGTTTCCTCGTTAAATCATGTGTCTATGAGTTAAATCTGGTGTTAATTAGTATATCATGTGTGAATGATTTAATATTATGTTGCTAAGTTTGAATGATTGACTGTTGCTTATATTATTTGGTGAATTGGTTATTTATAGTATTCATTACTTACCGAGTGAATGAGTGAGTTTAATTTTCAAATTTTAAGTTTGATTTGTTTGATTCACCCCCCTCCCTCTTAGTGGGACCAAAAATTGGTATCGGAGCCTTGTTACTCTGAAGTGATTTAAAGGACTTAAGTAAGATCTAAAGATGTATAAGAGGGAAGCACCAAAGCTAAATACAAATCATTTCTCTACATGGAAAAGTAGAATGAGGTTGCATGTGTCCAGAATAGGAGAATATGCATGTTACTATCTTGAGAATGAATATATAGCACCAACTACTGCACCTTTTACTATCAGTGAGCAACGACAGAAAGCTGAACATACACAAGTTATGATTGAGATTGTATCTACACTTACCGAGTAGGAATATGATGAGTTTGATGGTTTCACTACTGTGAAACAGATCTGGTATAATATTTTTTTGACCTATGGTTGATATTATCATGTTCAGAATCATAAAGAAGACAATTTAAGAGGAAAATTTGACTCTATGAGAATGAAGGAAGGAGAGAACATATTACAATATAGTACAAGACTTAAGGAGACTATTAATTCTATCAGAGGAGTCGGTGGTAACATAACAGAGGATGATGTGACAAGAAAAATATTGAGAACTCTACTACCGAGTTATGTTAGTCTTGTATTTGTTATACAAGAGCTGAGATCTATACCATAGATGAATCTTTCACTAGATGCCACTATTGGTAAGTTAACTTAATTTAAACTTAATGATTTTGACAATAGTGTATCTGCTATTTCTAAAGTTGAATATGCATTTAAGTCTACTTTAAAGATTGGAAAGGCTAGGGAAGCTACTACTAGAGATGGTTATTTGAGTAGTGCTAGTGATAAATTCTATAGTTGCACTGAAGGACTTGATGAGCTATTTAATGAATGTGAGGAGAATGAAAGAGAATTTGAAGCTTTGTTAGCTAGAAGGATACAAAGAGGTTAAGGAAAATACCAAGGTAAGTTACCTTTGAAATGTTTTAATTGTGATAAAATTGGTCACTTTGCATCTAACTATCCATAGAATGATAAGGAGGAAAAGAAATATAAGGACAAGAGAGAAAATAGATTTAGGAGATACATAGACTACAAAAACAAAGGTAAAAAATCTTGTTATCTTGATAATTAAGAACAAAGTGATGATGATTCTATTAAGAGTAATGAGGAAAAATAAGTTGTTTATGTTACTATAAAAGATGATTCTGATAAAGAAGCATCTAGAGCAATAATATCACAAATAAGTAAGAATGAAACATGGATTATAGATAGTGGTTGTTCACATCACATGACTCATGACACACTTGATTTTATTTCCTTGGAAAAACATGATGGAGGTTATGTTAGCTTTGGTAATGATGCTCCATACCATGTGAAAGGGAAAGGATCTATAATTCTAATGAATAACACAAGATGTGATGATGTATTTTGGGTTGAAGGATTAAAGTATAATTTGTTGAGTGTTGCACAACTTAACAATATAGGTCACCAACTAGAATTTCAATATGGAAGAGTGAAAGTATTTGACGAGAAGAAAAATCTAATTGCTATTGGAGAAAAATCTAAAGGTAATCTATTTTATCTTGGTACTTCTATGAAGAGTTGCATATTTTCTAAAGTTGAAGATGTTTGGTTATGGTACAAAAGGCTTTGTCATTTTAATTTTGACAACTTAATCAAAGTGAGTAAGAAGAATAGAGTAAGAGGACTACAGAGACTTGAAAAGCCAGAGAATGCTATGTGTAGAGAATGTCAGATGGGTAAGATGACTAAATCTAGTTTTGCAAGAAAGACTTATGTTACACAAGGTATTTTGGATTTAGTTCATACTGATTTATGTGGACCAATGAGAACTCAAAGTTATTATGGAGACACATATTTTATTTTATTTTTGGATGATTATTCTAGAATGATATCTATAATGTTCTTAAAATAAAAATCTGATGCATTTCAAATGTTTAAGAGGTATAAGACCCGAGTTGAAAAAGAAATCAGAAGACAGTTGAAATGTCTGAGATCTGACAGAGGACGTGAGTTTACTTCTGATGAGTTTACATTGTTTGTAACAAGAATAGTATAAAGAGATAGTTTTCAGCACCGAGGACACCATAGTAGAATGGGATTGTTGAAAGAAGGAACATATCCATTGTTGATTAGGCTAGGACACTGATGATTGAAAAAGGAGTTTCATAGAACTTTTGGAGGGTAGTTATGAGTACTGTTATTTGTTGGAAAGTGACATTGTAAGCAATTGTTATTTTGTCATTGTTGTCAAACCTTGACTGGTGAGACTATTGTTATCTGTTTGAGTACCATATCTATTATTGATGAAGAAGATTTAACAAGAAGACCAAGTGAATGGTTGAGTTAAGGCAAATAAAAGGGTACTTGATCAGTTGGCACTCTGGCAAAGTAATTAGTTATTTATCTTTCAAAGAAAGTTTTTCTGGTTGTTCTGTGTCGAGCAAGTTTTGGCTTGTGCCGAGAAAAGTTGCTTGTGCTGAGTAAAGTTGTTCGTGATGAGAAAATTTTATCAATGCCGAGCACCATTGAAATTGTTGAGTGAAAATAGTGATGTTGGCCGACTTACAGTAATTGGATTAATGATGAGATTTGAGATCTCTGGCTGACTTAGTTGATTTTATTGGGATATGTAATTTTAATTAAAGATTGATCCATGTCAATAATGTATGGGTAACTACAATTAATGCATGGTTTAAAGATTTAATTAGAGACTACTTTGGAGAAGTAAATGTAATGCAATGATGGGATGATCCGTTGGATCTGACCTAACCTAAGATCTACTATCTTGTTTAAGCGGCAAAATATTTATCTGACATAAACAAAGAGGTATATGATAACCTCAAGGGGTTATTCGTTGAGTATGCAAGAGGTGTGCTGCTAAATGTGTATGCAAGAGAGTTGCATAGTTGATTTACTATTTAGCATGATCTAGCAGAGAAGGCTGAATACAGAAGTAGAGAGTTGCATGTGTGATTGCTTGACGGATTTCCAACCAAATCAGAAGGTTGAAATGACAATGCAAGCTATCTAGTAAGTTAACATCAGAGCTGTAATTGGATCTAAATTTTCAAATTAAGTTGTATGTATTAGATCACAACTGCTGATTACTTTCTAACCATTGTATCAGTCAAAATCCTTTAACAAGGTTGACCTAACAGTCATTTGTATAAATCCTCTAACAAGGTGACATTCAGGTGGAATGTTCTAAGTCCTCTAACAAGGCCACTCCTGACAGGGTGATTAAATCCTTTAACCAGGTCACACCTAGCAGTGTCTTATTGTAACCTTTAACAGGGTTGGCTCCTCATAGAGCTCACTTCAGAAGAGTGAAAACTTGGTAGCATGTGACTGGTGGTTTTTCCCATATTGGGTTCCCACGTTAAATACTTGTGTCAACTTGTATGAATGCTTATGGTTTGTTTTACTATTATGTTTCTACAAGCTAATTTCATTAGACAGTAAACTGCATGATTAAAGTTGTTGAATTATGCTACTGCTGCCGAGTAGATATGAAATACAGAAAGTTTTAATTTGGTACATCTAGACTTGAGGATAACTGATTCACCCCTCCCCTCTCAGTTATTCTAAATTCATTCTAACAATTGGTATCAGAGCTTTCGTCTCCTGAAAATAATTTGAAGGTACTTGGAGTGAAAAGATCAAGATGTATAAGAAGGAGGTTCCTAAGCTGAACAAAGATGACTTCCCTGCATGGCAGAGTTTGATGAAACTGCATTTGGCTGGTATTGGAGATGATTCCAAATGACTTATTGAAAATGACTATGTATCACCTACTACTCCTCTCACAGCTGCACAACTAAAAGAAAAGCAAGAGCAAAATCAAGCAATATTGGAGATCGCCTCCTCATTGAGCTATTCAGAGTTTGATGATATAAAGAGCTGCACAAATGCAAAGTAGATGTGGGACAAACTTGCAACTATCTATGGTGGAGACAAAAATGTGCTGAGAGCTAAATCAGAAAGTCTAAGAGGTAAGTTTGATGAAATGAAAATGCAAGAAGGTGAAAATTTCAATCAGTACTATGGTAGAGTAAAAGAAGTTGTAAATGCCATTAGAGGAGCTAATGGAACAATTGATGAGAACACCATAATGAGAAAGGTACTGAGAAATTTACTTCCTGTATATGCTATTAGAGTTTCTGCAATTCAAGAATTGAGATGTACTCCTAACAATAATCTGAATATGGAAAATCTGATAAGTAGACTCACTGCATTTGAAATGTCAAATTATGATAACTATAATCCACAAGGGATTGATTCTGCTTTTAGATCATAGCTAGTTCTCAATAAATCTAAGAAAGGAAAGAAACATGTGAACAATGACAGTGACACTACTGATGATGATCTTGAAGAACTTGAAGCACTTATGGCAAAAAGGCAATCCAAAGGAAAAGGAAAATACAGAGGTAAACTTCCTATTATTTTTTTTTCATGCAATAAAGTTGGTCATATAGCTACTAGATGTCCTGATAAAAATGAAAAAGATGAAAGAAGGGACAACAAATACAAAGAATACAAAGATAGAAAGGATGATCAAGACTTTAGGAAATATAAGGATTACAAAGATAAAGGTAACAAATCTTGTTATATTGCTGAAGAAACTTCTGAAAATGAGACTGATAATTCTGATGACAATGATATAGAAGTTGTTTATGTTGCAATGAAAGAAGATTCTGATGATGATGATGAGAAAACTGCACTAATCTCTTATATGAGTAAAAATGATCATTGGATCATTGACAGTGGTTGTTCCCATCATATGACCGGTGACAAAGATAAGTTTGAAAACCTAAACCAATGTAAAGGAGGATATGTAAAATTTGGTAATGATGAACCATGTCTTATCAAAGGTAAAGGATTGATTAACCTGACTGACAAAATCAGATGTGATAATGTGTATTGGGTTGATGACCTTAAATATAATTTGTTGAGTGTTGCACAACTAAACACTTCTGGTTACAAAGTTGAATTCCATCACAGAAAAGCAAAGATCTATGATTCTACTGGAGAATTAGTTGGAAGTGGTGATCAGACTAAAGGTAACTTAT
>MU224103.1:2467737-2483734 GCA_018584345.1 Thuja plicata | reverse complement strand
TGTGAACACTAAAGAATAATTAGCAGACATATTCACAAAAGCACTACCCAAGGATGCTCATGAGTATCTACGAGGTAAATTGGGGGTGATTCCCCTCACTGAGGCTAATTAAGTTCTGTATGGTACTATTGCATCAAATGTTACATTCAGAATATTTGACACATTGATGCATAGTAACTCATACTTTAGGATGCTGGATAAAGTTGTGAAGATGAACAAGGATAGAAAAGAAAATCAGTCATAATCAAGATGATAAGATCAGCATGATACTGAAGATCTACATGATAAAGATATTATCGTCTTTGGCATTGTTGTCAAAGAGGGAGAAATTACCAATATAGAGGAAGAAGTTGAGGGAGAGATTACCTATTAAAAGGAAAAGATTTCCTAGTAAGAGAGATTACCAGGAGAGAAAGATTACATAGAGTTATTGAAAACATTGAAGTGATTATCTACTCAAAGGGAGTCTACAGATGATTAGACACAGATGATTACAGTGTGATTATAGACACAAAGGGAGAAATGTTTTACAAATAAGAATCAGAATGAAGCTAAAGACATTAATGAAGATTCATTCATATCAAGGAACACAGGTGAATTTTTTGGATTGGTTGGTAACTATGTTTGTTAAATCATTGTTTTAATATTTTGTGTTGCCATCAATGCAAAAGAGGGAGATTGTTGGAAAGTGACATTGCAAGCAATTGTTATTTTTTCATTGTTGTCAAACCTTGACTGGTGAGACTATTGTTATCTATTTGAGTACCATATCTATTGTTGATGAAGAAGATTTAACAAGAAGACCAAGTGAATGGTTGAGTTAAGGAAAATAAAAGGGTACTTGATCATTTGGCACTCTGGCAAAGTAATTAGTTGTTCATCTTTCAAAGATAGTTTTTCTGGATGTTTTGTGTCGAGCAAGTTTTGGCTTGTGCTGAGAAAAGTTGCTTGTGCCGAGTAAAGTTGTTCGTGATGAGAAAAGTTGCTCAATGCTGAGCACCATTGAAATTGCTAAGTGAAAATAGTGATGTTGGTTGACTTACAGTAATTGGATTAATGATGAGATTTGAGATCTCTGGCCGACTTAGTTGATTTTATTGGGATATGTAATGTTAATTAAAGATTGATCCATGTCATTAATGTATGGGTAACCACAATTAATGCATGGTTTCAAGATTTAATTAGAGACTACTTTGGAGAAGTAAGTGTAATGCAATGATGGGATGATCCATTGGATCTGACCTAACCTGAGATCTACTATATTGTTTAAGCGGCAAAAGATTGATCTGACCTAAATAGAGAGGTATAAGATAACCTTAAGGGGTTATTCATTGAGTATGCAAGAGGTGTGCTACTGAATGTGAAGTGAATGTGTATGCAAGAGAGTTGCATAGTTGATTTACTGTTTAGCATGATCTAGCAGAGAAGGCTGAATACAGAAGTAGAGAGTTGCATGTGTGATTGCTTGACGGATTTCCAAGCAGGTCATAAGGTTGAAATGACAATGTAGGCTATCCAGTAAGTTAACATTAGAGCTGTAATTGGATCTGAATTTGCAAAGTAAGTTGTATGTATCAGATCACAACTGTTGATTACTTTCTAACCATTGCATCAGTCAATATCCTTTAACAAGGTTGACCTAACAATCATTTGTATAAATCCTCTAACAAGGTGACATTTAGGTGGAATGTTCTAAGTCCTCTAACAAGGCCACTCCTGACAGGGTGATTAAATCCTTTAACCAAGTCACATCTAGCAGTGTTTTATTGTAACCTTTAACAGGGTTGGCTCCACATAGAGCTCACTTCAGAAGAGTGAAAACTTGGTAGCATGTTACTGGTGGTTTTTCCCATATTGGGTTTCCACATTAAATACTTGTGTCAACTTGTATGAATGCTTATGGTTTGTTTTACTGTTATGTTTCTACAAGCTAATTTCATTAGACAGTAAACTGCATGATTAAAGTTGTTGACTTATGTTGCTTCTGCCGAGTAGATCTGAAATACAAAAGGTTTTAATTTGGTACATCTAGACCTGAGGATAACTGATTCACCCCTCCCCTCTCAGTTATTCTAAATTCATTCTAACACTATTTACAAATTGAACTGAGTACAAATGACAAAAGGTACCAACAAGACACCTTATGAAATCCAGTATGATCACAAACCTAATTTTTGTTACTTTAAAATCTTTGGGAGAAATTTTTATATTCTAAAAGATTCTAGAGAAGGCAAGTTGGATTCAAAAGGAGATGAAGGGATATTCTTAGGATACTCTACAAAGAGTAAAGCTTACAAATGTTTGAACAAGGTTAGTAAAAAAATGGTGAAAAATGCAAATGTGAGAATTGATGAAGTTGCAGAAGGAAATCAAGAAGACAGTAAGAAGGAACCTGATGATTATGAAAAGTTTTTATATGTACAACATGATGCACCTAAAACTTTATTGAGAGTGCCTACCGAGGAGGAAAATTTACAAGAAGTTCCACAACTAAATGGTTGATGTTGATGAACCGAGACCTATCGAGCCTATTTTGGTAAAGTATTTAAGAAGGCACCATTGCCCGAGAAATATTATTGGAAATAAGGAAGTTGGAGTGATGAAAATGAGCAATTCCAGACACAATACATGTTTGATATCATCATTTGAGCCAAAGAAAGTGATGGAAGTACTAGATAATGAGGATTGGATGAAAGCTATGAAGGAATAGTATGATCAAATTGAGAAGAACAAGACATGGACTTTAGTACCTAGGCCTAAAGAAAAAAACTTGATTGGTACTAAATAGATTTTTAGAAATAAACTGAATGAGCATGGAGAAGCTATCAAAAATAAAGCTAGATTGGTTTGCAAAGGTTATGCACAAGAAGAAAGAATTGACTATGGAGAGAATTTTGCACCTGTTGCTAGACTGGAAGGAGTTAGAATACTTCTAGCATATTCTTCTTACAAAGGATTCAAAGTTTATCAAATGAATGTTAAGTCTGCATTTCTTAATGGGATACTTGAGGAAGAAGTATACATTGAGAAACCAGAGGGATTCATTGAGAACACAAACAAGAACAAGGTATTTTAGTTACATAAATATTTATATGGATTGAAACAAGAGCCCTAAGCATGTTATGAGAGAATACACTCTTATCTAATCAAAATAGGATTTCAAAGAACAAGTGATAATAGTATTGTTTACTTGAAATGTGACAATGATAATAAAGTTTTGATTGCTGAAATTTTTGTTGATGATATTATATTTGGAGGCAATGACACTTTATGTAAAGGATTTGTTGATGAGATGAGAAAAGAGTTTGAGATGTCAATGATTCGAGAGATTAAATTCTTTCTAGGTCTATGGATACAAGTTAATGGAGGAATCTATATTACACAAGCCAAGTATATCAAAGAGATTCTTAAAACTTTTGGTATGGAATATTCCAAACCTGTTGGAACACTGATGGTTAATGGATATAAATTATCTACATAAGATGAAACACAAGAGGTGGATAATACTCTTTATCAATCCATGATTGCTAAATTGTAGTATGTTGTTCACAACAGACCTGATATAGCACATGATGTTGGAATAGTTGCAAGGATTTCTTATAATCTAAAGGAAACACATATGTTTGTAGTAAAAAGGATTTTGAGATACCTAAAAGGCACAAAAGAGTTTGGATTACTATACACAAAATGAGGTAATTTTGACCTAGAAGTATACACTGATGCAGATTGGACTGGAAATGTTGATGACATAAAAAGTACTAGTGGAGGAGAATTATTTCTAGGTGAAAGATTGGTTACATGGTTGAGAAAGAAAATAAGTTGTATTTCACAGTCAACTTCTGAGGTTGAATGTGTTGCTGCAACTATGAATTGTGCAAACATAGTATGGATTAAGAAATTACTTAAAGGTATGCAAGAAGAGATCACAGATTCGGTTACTTTTTTTTGTGATAACAAAAGTACTATCAACATATCAAAGAACCCAATTATGCATTCAAGGACCAGGCACATTTCTATCAAGTATCACTACTTGAGATAACAAGCTTAAGAGAAGAATGTGAAGTTGGAATATGTGAATTCAAAGGAACAATTGGCTGATATCTTTACCAAGCCACTACCTAAGGATACTTTTGAGTATCTAAGAGGTAAATTAGGGGTTCTTCCCCTATCTAATGTTCACTAAGGAGCAAGAGGCATGCTACATCAATTCTATATTTTATTAGAATATCTATTTTTGAATTGATGTTAGTATGACACACTTTAGGTGATGCCTGAAGTTGTGAAAAGATTTTTTGTATGTAATGTTTTATGAGTACATGTTAGGTATAATCCACTACTGAAACAAGTTTTTAGGAGTATGAATTTTTGGCATTGTTGTCAAAGAGGGAGAATAATGAATTGATGACATTTATCTACAAAGAGATGTTGAGGGAGATTTAGATCTCTAATCTAATCGAAACAGAAAGATCAAAGTGGAAACATATATATCAACTTAGAGGGAGTACAATTATGTATTTGAGAACTGCCATCATTAATTTCTATAACAATGTTATAGTGGTTGCCATCAATGGAAAAGAGGGATATTGTTGATTAACTGATGAATTTCTGATGGAGATGATGAAGAACGAGTGATACCGAGTTTCGTGATTGTAGAAATGGTTAGATCAGTTGTTGTTTTGTCATTGATGTCAAGCAATTGATTAATTAATTTTTATTGTGTTACCATATCTTAAGAGGAGAAGTTAAATGGGTGACAAATACAAATCAAACAATGATGAAGTAATGATGTTTTAGTTGTTTTCTACTATATATTTGATGTTATCAAATCAGTATGTTTGATTGATCAATTTGGGAACTGCAATGAATTAAGTTATGATTGAAAGAGATACTTTACTAAGCTAGACTGAGTCAATTAGTAGAATGTTATGTGATTCAGTTATAGTTATCGAGAACCAAGCACCGAGAGCAAGTTAGACACCGAGTAGTGATGAAGTTAGTTATCGAGTTGCAAGCAATTATTACTGAGTATAGTATACAAATATTAAATGACAATTTAATGTGAAGCTATGATGAGATGGATGAGGAAATGAATTAAATGAAGTTTGTTACAAGATCTACAAGTGGGAAAATTCAATATGAAGATCTGAGGTGAAGATCAAGCGGTTAAACATAAAAGTAAAAGTTCCAAGAAAAGTTACAAGTTCCAAGGTAAAAGTGACATGGTTTACCAAGTTGAGAAATTGAAGAAGATGATCGAATGACTGAGTTTAAAGGAAGGAAAATAAAATTAAGGAGATTAAGAGGCAAAATTATGTCTATATAAGGAATAAGAATACACAGAGTAGAGACTACTAGAAAATTGAGAAAAGAAGGAAAGAAGTTGAAGAACAACATTTATCGGGCATAACAAAGAAGGACAAATCAAAGAATCTATAGACTGAGAAAGAGATCAATGGAGTATGTGATGCCAATATTCAATTGAGCATAAAGGATCTAATTCAAGAATAGTGATTTGCTAATTTTTACAAATCAAAGTTTACTTTTTCTTATTAATATTTGTAACAGAAAAATATCTTAACCAAGTGGATTTAACAGTCATATATGTAAAACCTAGACTTAGGTGACATTCCAAAAGAGTGTTTGAAGACCTCTAAAAATGCCACTCCTAACAGGGTGAATATCTTAACAGATCTGAGGTAAATCCCCTAACAGGGTCACATTTGTCAAATGTGTTTGTAATCCTAAACAAGATAAGTTCTTAACCGAGCATACTTGAAAAGGGTACAATTTTTATTGTGGGTTACAATTCCCACAAAATTTTTTCCCAAATTGGGTTTCCTCGTTAAATCTTGTGTCTATGAGTTAAATCTGGTGTTAATGAGTATATCATGTGTGAATGAGTTAATCTTATGTTGCTAATTTTGAATGATTGACTGCTACTATATTATTTGGTGAATTGGTTATTTACTATATTCAGTAGTTATCGAGTGAATCAATGAGTTTAGTTTTTAAAGTTTAAGTTTGATTTGTCTGATTCACCCCCCTCTCAGTGTGACCAAAATTCTCCACCTTTATATGATCTTAGGCACTTTAATCTTTTTCCAGATTCTGTTTCTACCATCGCCTTAAATATTTGAAATTTTTGAAAAACTTCTAGTTTTTCTTTAAAAAATGTAACCCACATCATTATTCAATAGTAATCAATGAACAACACAAAATATCTATCACCACAATAGCTTCTTGTCTTGGTAGGACTACATAGATCTATATGTACCAAATCCAACACTCTATTTGAAGAATATGTCTTGTTCTTAAAAATTGATCTAGTCAATTTGCCCAACTGACATTCTTTGCATAGGTTTTTAGGCTTCATCAATTTAGGAAAATCTCTTACAACATTAGTAGTGTTATATTTCACCATGTTATCAAAGTTTACATGACAAAATCTTCTATGCCATAACCAACTGTCATCAATCTTAGCAATAAAGCATTTACTCTCAGCAGTTTTCAAATGAAATAGATTACCAATAGTTTGTGTACATGATGCAATAAGCTTTCCTGTACTACAAATGATCTTATAGATCCCATCCATGAATTCCAAATTGTTACCTTTATCCAATAGTTTTCCAACACTTAACAAATTGTGATTCAAACCTTCAACATACATGTTTAGTTTAGGATGGCTCCAAATGTAATAGAACTCTATGTGCATGTGTTTTCCAAATGCACCAATCTCTCTTTCATTTATATTGGGAATGAGGATAAGAGAGACATGTCCCTTGATGGGACATGTCTATTCATTATTATTTAAAAGGAAGGACATGCCTCTTCCCATTAGTTATAATTTAATCAATCTTATAATGTTTCATCAATCAATTATTAATTAGGAATAATATAATAATATAATAATATAATATTAAATATTAAATTTCATATGATTAATAATAATATAACATATATATTATATTACTATTAATCAACATATATTATATGTATTCTAATGATCAGACATCTGAAGCTACAAACATTAACACTCCCTCTTAGCTAGGGAAGATGATAAAACAAAATATGTAGTGGTCTCCCGTGTCAACACTTATGACCCTCACCTTAGCTACATAAAAAATCAACACTACCTCTTAGCTAGGGAAGATAAAATTCATCAAAATGCAATTCACGAAAGATCCATTACTTTTAAGAGAGAAGATATCACTTCATCGTGATATCAAGAGATATGGTCTGACCAAGAATATCAACTCTCATGATATTCACCATAACTCAAAAAATATTTTAGATATCACCTCAATATGATATCAAAGATATGGTCTGGCCAAGAATATCAAGTCTCATGATATTCACCATAACTCAAAAAATATTTTAGATATCACCTCAATGTAGTATCAGAGATATGGTCTGACCAAGAATATCAAGCCTCGTGATATTCACCATAACTAAAAAAATATTTTAGATATCACCTCAATATGATATCATAGATATGGTCAGACCAAGAATATCAAGTCTCATGATATTCACCATAACTCAAAAATATCCTATAGGTAATGTGCACTTACCATAAGAACATTCACATCATCTATTATGATCTATTTTAGCCATCATAAGATGTCTATTACAATAGAAGATGTCATCTATCATGATTTGTTTCATCCATCACAAGATGTCTATCACAATAGAAGTTTCCATCTATCATGATCTGTTTCAGCCATCACAAGATGTCTATCATAATAGAAGTTGTCATCTATCATGATCTTTTTAAGCCACCACAAGATGTCTATCACAATAGATGTTTCCATCTATCATGATTTTTTTCAACCATCACAAGATGTCTATCACAATAGAATTTTCCATCTATCATGATCTATTTTATCCATCACAATAGAAGATCAATTTATTGTAAGATTGTCACCTTTCAGTAAATTTTAACAAATACAACTGATAATCATTTGGAAGTCGTCACTTCCTCATGATTTACATAGGGGGCAGGCCCATTAAAAATATGGAGTCAGACACATGAAATCCATCATGCCTCAGCACAGAGGGTGAAAAAAGGTATTTCACCTCAAACTTCTCTCATACAGAAAAACTCATTGAGTAGATTTCAATATGTTGATCATCCAAGATTTATTAAGATGAATTTTTAAACTCCCTCTAAGTCTAATATCAATCTTTTAGCTCCTCATCCAAAGTTACCTCTGAAGAGTCAAACTCCCTCTGAATCTAATATCAATCTTCTTTTTATTGCAAGAGAATCTCCATAAAATATCAAGACAAATAGCTCTTATAGTACATATAGAAATACAGATGAGAGAGAAAGAGACTATAATGAGTAGATAAATGTAATGTTCAAAGATAATAAATACTTATCTGCACATCAACATTCGTGACATGAGTTTCTTCAATGAAGGTCCATATAAATAAAATCATAAAACACCTTCTCATATTATTTGAGAGACATCTCTCCTTTTAATTATCTCCTCACACTAAGGATGGTTCAAATGGAAATGTAACATTGGTTATTATTCTCCCCCCACAATGTACAATTCCCACTCTTATATCATTGAACAATTCTCATTTCTTCTTATGAAATGACTTGATTTCTCCAAGAGAGGTGACGCTCTATAAATGATACTTTATTTCTAGAAAGAGACACCCTTCCTTGAATGCATTCTTCTTTGTTAATGCTTGACCACGATCATAACAAATTAATATATCTCTTTAATGAAAGTCACTTTCAGGAATTTCATATAAACCCGTACACATTCTGTCATAACTTTTTAAATAAATAATTTATCTCTAATCACTTCAGTGAGATTCTCTAAAATTAGGTTTTAACCAACATATCCGATATTTAACAAAATCCAATGGTGGATTTGTGAAATATGGTCCTTTTACCGAGACTATATTTTCTGAGACATTCACCATCAACAAACTACTCTCTTACATTTGTAGTCTGGCTCTGATACCATGTTAAGTTTTAGGATAGATACAAATGTAATAGAACTCTATGTGTATGTGTTTTCCAAATGCAACAATATCTCTTTCTTTTATATTGGGAATGAGGCTAAGAGAGACATTTCCCTTCATGGGACATGTTTATTCATTATTATTTATAAGAAAGGACATGCCTCTTCCCATTAGTTATAATTTAATAAATCTTTTAATGTTTCATCAATCAATTATTAATTAAGAATAATATAATAATTTAATATTAAATATTAAATTTCATATGATTAATAATAATATAACATATATATTATTTTACTCTTAATCAAAATATATTATATGCATTCTAATGATCAACCGACTAAAGCTACAAACATTAACAATACAAGACATCATTAGTATTATTTTTACCATCAAGAGTAATAGATCCTTTTCCTTTAATCAAACAATGAACATTGTTACCGAATCTAAAAAAACACCATCATAATCCTCACGATTCACAAACTTATCCTTTTCACCAGTCATGTGATGTGAGCATCCACTATAAATAACCCATTCATCTCTTTTAACAACTTGTGAAACCAATGCACTCTATTCATTAGGTTTATCTTCTATAATAATAATAAACATAATTTCATCCTCACTAGCAACAGAATCATCATCATTCACACCTTCTTCAACACCATAAAAACTTTGTTGACCCTTAGAATGATATTTCTTAGATTTATCTCTAAAATCCCTAGAATTTTTGTTCGAACATCTAGATGCAATATGGCCAATCTTATTACAATTGAAGCATTTCAAAGGTAACTTTCCTTCATACTTATCAAAGACCTTAGGTAATCTTCTTGTAATCAAGGCTTCAAGTTCATCAATCTCCTCCACGATCTCTTACCAATATCTAGCATAGTATTTTAATTTCATCTTTGTAGAGATTTATCCTTGGTCATGCTTAGTCACACTAGCTTTAAATGAAGTCTCAACCTTCAAAAGTTCCTTTCTAAGAGTATTCATCTCATAGGCACACAGTCTTCCTTCCAAAGCTTCTCTTTAAATGTCTCTTATGGTTCTCAATTCCTCGATATCAACAAATTTATCACTATAACATGCGGGCAAAGATCTCAGAATCTTGTCCACAACTTCATTTCCTGTCAAGGTACCACCAACACATCTAATTGCACAAAGTCTCTGCAAATACAATGAGATAATTTCTCCTTCACCTATCTTCATATCTTCCTAATTTATTTTAATCCCTACAACTTGGATTTATTATCATATGTGTCTTCTTCATAGATAGTTTCTAATTTCTTCCATACCTCATGTGCATAGGGCACTAATCAAGGTCTCTCTTGCTAATATGCTCTCTTTGAATTTATTTTTTTCATCTACAGAAGCATTTGTTAGATGATCCAGAATAGCATAAGGCTTCTCAGTAATCTACCATTATTCATCTTCAGTCTCCATACATATAAGATAGATAGCCATTTGATCCTTCCAAATAATGTAATTAATTCCATCTAAATTCAGACTCTCTTTTCTAAAACTTGCCATGACATATCTCCTTCAAGTAGTCAAGCTTCTTTAAATGAACCTAGCTCTGATACTAATTGTTAGGCCCAAAAGGAGGTAAGAACAATTGAGACGGGGGTGAATCATTTGTACACACCTACTTGAATTAATTTCACTTTATCCACTTATATCTCAAAGATAAACAATAATGCAAGATCCACAACACAAAACATAGAACACAAAGATTTATTCTTGAGGAAACCTGGTTAAGGGAAAACATCGGTGGGAATCAAACCCACAACATGAATCTACTATACTAAAAGTACTTCCTGATTAAGAGAAAAATTAGAGAACAAAGGATACACTTGCAACCATAGACTAATATCCCAATCTATAGGCTCATGGACCGAAGCTCACTGCTCATAATACAATCACAAATTTGGCCCTCAGTCGGGTTCACCGATCTACATCTAATTACAACAAGGTGGACATACAATCCATTACAACCAAACTGAAAAAAAAAATCTCCAATGTAAATAAAATTCTAAAGAAGTATAAAATATTCCTATTAGCAGTTCTCCTTAGACACCTCTTATAGTACACACTTCTCTCTATCCTATATATCAATTATAAAAATGATCTCTCGTTTATACCAATTACAAAGAATAATCAATCACTAGGTCAACAAAGAACTATTACAGTAAAAGATATAAATATTTAGCTCAATCCTTGAAGCGATCCAAATCAAGTTAGGTAAGACTTAGATAAGACCCAAATAATCAACCATGAACATGTAATTGCATCACCAAAGCAGTATTAGGAATCTCAACACGTTACTTCATCAAGTCGGTTAGAAACTAAATGAAGAATCACCAACACGCTGATGAACTATAACTGATGAATGTTTGAAGATGACAAAGTTGATGATCACTGAGATACAGAAGGTAAATGCAAGACATTAAATCATTTAATGTATTGTATTGTCATTTTATCTCAACTTGATATGGTATGATTTCTCATACACATATTGTCACAACACTTAAAGATCTAAAGAGACAAAGTTTTTGTCATCGGTAAGCATGTTCCCCGAGTGACAGTGAACCGCGAGCATAGAAGTTCATAGTGTTACTTGACGGACAATGTTACCTGAGAAAGTGATACCTGAGCAATAATTACCAAGATAACTATAGTTGTTATCTAACAAAACTGAATTTTATGTCCGATCTATCTGCAATAGTCACCGAGCACAACTGGAGTATTTAAAGTTAGGATATGACAAAATAACTTAGCTGGAAGGAGATGATTATAGATTTAACTATTTGATTACTTTTTTTCATTGATCACTTAAAATGTAAAGATAAGAAGGAGATTTAAAGCATGTTTTATTCCATAAAACAAGGAGATTTTGACGGATTAAAACTAAAGCAAGCATGGTGAGCTTTACGGATCAAGAAGTGATCAACAAAGAAAAAAAGAAGGACAAGAAATGGTGAAATCATGTCTATATAAAGAGAGAAGTAATTCATTATGAAAAGAAGGAATGCTGAAGAGAATTCTGGTGAAGATAGAAGTCTTCATACAGATCTGATCATACAAAGAATAGAGCTAAGAATTTTGCAGACACCGAGCAATAGAGAAACAACAACATTCACCAAGTAGCAAGAAGTGGAGAAAAGGAATTGAAGAGAACATTGATCAGAAGAAGTATTATGAGCTTACAATAGATCTAAACATCTACAAGATTAAGTTGTATTTATGAACAGATCATCTATTGTTTTAGTTTAACCATTGATTCAAAAAATCTCTTAACAGAGTAGCATTCAATCATCCTTTATATATTGAGATACATCCCAAGGAGTATCAAAAGGTTTTCATGTTGACCACATAGTGAATGCGAGGTTAAGTGATAAACTGTTAGTGATAAATCCTCTAACAAGGTCGCACTTAACAGTGTGTTTTTAACCTTTAACAGGGTTGTCTCTTCACCGAGCTCACCTTAGAAGAGTAAACATTTTGGGTTACCGATCCCAAGTGGTTTTTCCCCTAACAGGTTTTCCACATTAAAAATCCATGTATCAAATATTTATACGGTTTATTGCTTTGATGTTTTGCTTTACACATTACTAAAATAGGATTGATCAGTAAACACTAAGTTATTTACTATATTTCGGTAAAGGTTAAGAAAAGATAGAGTGATTTTTGGTAAAGATTAAGGAAAGGGTAAATAATATAAACACCAAGCAGTATATACATGTTAGATTCACACAAGGCATACATCTTGTAGGACTGAAGATAATGAGAGGTTTTATATTTGTGGTATAAAGTTTTAGTTTGATTTATTGGATTAATTTTTGAGGCCACTGATTCACCCCCCTAGTTATTTTAACAATTGGTATCAAACCTTGTGTGCTTGGAAAGGAGTTTTAAGACTGAAGCTAAAGATCACAAGATGAGAAAAAGGGATGTGCCTAAGTTGAACAAGGACAACTTTGCATCATGGAAAAGAAGGATAAGACTCCACCTATCAGGTATTGGAAATGATGTCACTCAATACTTAGATACTAAATTTGTTTTACCTACTGGACCTCAAACACTTGATCAATTGAGAGAAAAGTATGGACACAATTCTATGATGATAGAACTTGCTTCCTCACTCTCCGATGCTAAATTTGAAGATGTCAAATCATGCACCATTGCAAAGAAAATATGGGACAAATTGAAGCTAGTACATGGATGAGATAAGAATGTGCTAAGAGCTAAGGTAAAAATCCTAAGAGGAAGGTTTAATGACCTAAGAATGAAAGAAGGAGACAACATCACTCAGTATAGTAGCAGAATCAAAGAGGTAGTCAATGCTATCCGAAGAGTAGGAGGTGTACTTGAAGAAGAAATGGTGGTAAGTAAAATTCTCATAACTTTACTACCTATTTATTCTATTAGAGTATTTTATATACAAGAAATGAGAGCAGTAGAAAATAACAATGTTACTCTAGATAGTTTAATTGGTAGACTTATTTCATTTGAGATGAATAACTTTGACAACCGTGTCTTACCAAGTATTGAGTCTGCATTCAAATATTCTTTGAAAATAAGTAAATCAAGTCAAAAACACACTATGAGAAATGATAGTGAAAGTGATAGTGATGATGAAGAACTTGATGATATTGAAGCACTAATGGCTAGAAGATTTCATAGAGGCAAAGGTAGATACAAAGGTAAATTACCATTGGTATGTTTTAATTGTAAAGAGATTGGACACTTTGCTACTAGATGTCCTAACAAAAGAAAAGAAGACAGAAACAATGATAGATCATATGAAAAGAAGTTTGATAGAGGTAATGGCCGAGATTACCGAATCAACCAACAATATGACAGAAGAGACAACCGAGACTATAAGGACAAAGGAAAGAAAGCTTGTTACCTAGCTAAGAACAAAGCTAAGAATACTGACACTGAATCTGATGAAGATATTGAGGTGGTATTTGTTGCTATGAAGGATGATTCAGATGAAGAGGAAAGGTATATTGAAACTGCACTCATATATAAGGTTAGTAATAATGATGTCTAGATTATTGATAGTGGTTGTACTCACCGCATGACTGGAGATAAGGAAAAGTTTGAAACTTTTGAAGATTATAATGGTAATGACTCACCTTGAATGGGTAATGACTCACCTTGTCCAGTTGAAGGTAAAGGAACTATAATGTTGAATAATATGATCAGATGTGAAAATGTATATTGGGTGAAAGGACTTAACTATGCTCTATTAAGCGTTTCACATCTGAACAACACAGGACACCAAGTTGCATTTGAGAACAAAAAGGTAAAGATCTTCAATGAATTAGGAAGGTTGATTAGAATTGGTGAACAGACAAAAGGTAACCTATTCCATCTTGATGATATTAATACCACTTGTTTAATGGCTACAAATGTAGACATGATGTTGTGGCATAAAAGGTTATGTCATGTGAATTTTGACAACATGGTTAGGATAAGCAATAAAAGGAAAGTAAGAGGCTTACTGAGCATGTCAAAGCCTGACCATGTCATGTGTAAGAATTGTCAAAAAGGTAAAATGACAATGTCTAGTTTTAAGAGAAAAACCTACACATCTAATGCTATTCTAGAGCTAGTCCATACTGACCTATGTGGACCAATGAGAACAAAGAGCTACTATGGTGATAGATACTTCATTCTATTTGTATATGATTATTCTAGAATGATGATTGTTATGTTCTTAAAAGAGAAATCATAAGCATTCAAGATGTTTAAATGGTATAAGGCTATAGTGGAAAAATGAAGTGGAAAGGAACAAAAATGTCTAAGATCAAATAGAGGAGGAGAATTTATTTCTGATGAATTCACTAACTTTTGTAATGAGCATGGAATTAAAAGACAAGTTTTTGCATCGAGAATACCACAACAAAATGGGATTATTGAAAGAAGGAACAGATCCATTTTTTATTGTATCAAAACACTGATGATTGAGAAAGGCATCACACAAACATTCTGGACAAAAGCTGCCAGTAGTACTATCTACACATTAAATCAAGTTCAATTGAAGAAAGACATCAATAAGACACCTTATGAACTATGGTATGGATATACACCCGATGTAAGTTACTTTAGAATTTTTGGAAGTCAATGTTATATTTTGAAAGATGATATAAATGGAAATATTGACTCCAAAGGTGAAGAAGGAATATTTCTAGGTTATTCTATGAAAAGAAAGGCTTACAAATGTCTTAACAAATCCTCTAACAAAATCATTGAAAGTGAAAATGTCAAAGTGGATGAATTTGTTGAGAAAAATGATGAGGAAAGCATAAAAGAACCAAAAGACTACAATAGGTCTGTCTCTAGTGAAGAACCTGAAACTCTACCTAAGAAATAGTGTATCACTCCCGAGCGATGGAAAAATGCACCTGAGCATCACTATGCAACCACTAAAAATCAAGAAATTGCTCAAGATGATGCACCGATCGATGGAGATCAAAATGAAGGTCAAGAAGATGAACAAAGAGCTAAACGGGTGCTTGCCAAGTATGTCTAAAGACACCATCTATAGAACCAGATCATAGGAGACAAAAATGCTGGAATGAAAACAAGAAGTAAGTCTCTGAACACTAGATGTTTCATTTGTGATTTTGAGCCTAGATCTATCAATACTGCACTTGAGAATACATAATGGGTTAACACTATGAATGAAGAGATAGAACATATTGAGAAGAAAAAGACATGGACATTAGTACCTGTTGGTACTCAAAATACAGTTTTGAGGTACCATGTAAAACGCTTGCTAAAGTGCTCCTTTTGGTCCAAAGTGCACATGTGAAAAGGGTGTTTCTGGGTCCTCAAGTGAGTGGAGAATATTTTGATACCTTTTTTAAGTCCCATTGACTTAAATTGAGCCTTAAGTTGCATGTTGAAATGGGTTTTCATCATTTCATGCCTAGAGGGTCTCAAAATCAGGAAATTGCAAAGTGTAGAATTCACCGGGAAGGGCTACTTTGAGATTGAATATTCCACA
>MU224103.1:2438592-2455513 GCA_018584345.1 Thuja plicata | reverse complement strand
AATGAATCTATTGATCGCGGGCCACTTTGAGGGGGTAACCTCCTTTGAGCAAGCTCAATACAATAAATTCGTCGGTATCCAGCAAAGGCCTCAATCTACTCTTATATACTAAGTACGATCTAGAAAAGTAATACTACCTATGCATGTGGGATAATAAAATATACTCACGGGATGACTTACAAAGCATATGCGTCCAACAACACTACACTAACCAAATAAACAAAAGGAACACACAGGTTCCTAACATGGCTCTTCACCGAGCTCACTTCAGAACAGTGAAAATTTTGGGTTACCGGTCCCAAGTGGTTTTTCCCCTAACAGGGTTTCCATGTTAAAAATTCATGTGTCAATTGTGTATATGGTTCATTGCTTTGATGTTTTTCTTTACACATTACTAAAACATGATTGATCGGTAAACACTAAGTTATTTACTGTATTTCGATAAAGGTTAAGAAAAGATAGACTGTTGTTCAGTAAATCTTAAGGAAAGGATAAATAATATAAACATCGAGAATTATATACATGTTAGATTCACACAAGGAATACATCTTGTAGGACTGAAGATAACTAGAGGTTTTATATTTGTGGTATAAATTTTTGGGTTGATTTATTGGATTAATTTTTAAGGCCACTGATTCACCCCCTCCTCTTAATTATTCTAACACACGCTACCCAAAATAGAAAATCCAATCACATCCAATGATGTAGTCCAATAACACAACCATTATACGATCCAAGAACACCAACAAGAAGCATGAATACCACCTAGATTAGTCACAACATCTCATCTTGATATATGATCAACAAGAACACCCAATACCAAACTCTATCATGGAAAAAGATAGCTTGTCGTACTCAGAATCATGAACAAAAAAAATTGTGAACAAAATGATAAGGAATCATGTAACCACCATCTTTTCAACCTCTGAAACATCGAATCCAAGGATCCAAATAGTCATCCATTATACACAGGAATATTGTAACAACATAAACCAGCAACTTGATCATACCTCACTCATATTGTCACCTAAAATTATGTGAACCTTTGTAGAGAATCTACAGACACCTCAGATGATCTGAATTATGAATCAGATTACAATACCTAGTGTGATACCTGTGGTATTGTCAAGTTTAATATAAAAACTAGAATATTAACAATAGAATTGAAAGCCAAAATGTGATCCATTCTATTCAAAATTGGATTTTATACAAAGCTAATGGATCCCAAGGGTCACTAGATCCTCTTGTAAATGAAAATGAAGAGTACACATAATGTTTATTACAAATAAACTGTTAAAAACTTCAAAAAATATCAAAAAAATAGATATAAAATTAGGCCTACTTGGAGAAGGCATAACTTTCTAGTCCTAGCTCTAAAATGTAAACCATTTACTCCGTTGGAAAATTATTCAATAAATTCCAAACCAAATTTGGGAGGTCACACCAATAGGCCCCAAAATGCTCTGAAGACCTTCAAAAAATAGATTATTGCAACATATAAGATATTGATAAATTGGATTTCAGTATTTTCCCAATTCAATCCTGGTCATTCCTCCCCCCTTGAGAAATAGTGGGCCCCATTTCATTAATCTTCTGCAACAGATGAGGAAATTGTTCTTCAATTTGCTCCTTTGTTAACCACTTGCCTTGATGAGAATGCTGACCAGCTCAAACCACTCGATAAAGAGGAATGTTCTGATTTCTCAAAGTATTTAAAATGACTTCAGTAACCTAGTCACACCAAACTGGAGTAGTAGTAGATGGATTTAATTTTGTAGCTTGAATGTATTTAGTAGCTTAGGAAATGTTAAACAAAGGAGGAAAATAGGGTCTCAACAATTCCACATTGAAAACTGGGTGCAGTCCAAAAAAGGATGGAAAATTAACTTCAAAAGCATTCTCACCAACTTGTTTCACAATAGTTTATGGGCCATAAAAAAAATGACGAAGCTTCATGTTTGGTTCATGAAGGTGCTCTTTCTGAAGATGTAACCATACCTTTTCTCCAATGTGAAACTGATGAGGAGTTCTATGTTTATCATGCCTTTCCTTATACTTCTCATTACTCTGCTCCACAATCTCATGAACTTAATGTTGTAGGTGTCTAATGTTATCAATAAAGTATTCTACTTTATCTACCTCCTTTTCAGCATTCAATAGACTATCATATTGCAGAATTGGTAGCGCTACATCCATAGGTGCCAATGGATGATACCCAAGACAAACCTCAAATGGACTATGCCCTATAGTAATATAGAGTGCATAGTTGTAGCTGTGTTGCACGTAGGGTAAGCTTTCATCCCATGTGCAAGGATGTTTTGAATGATACATCCATAAGATGTGAATGATCATTCAATTCACCACTTCTGTCTTCCCATCTATTTGGGGATGGAATGTTGTGGACTTTGTCAACTTTGTGTCCATTTTAGCCCATAGCGCAGACCAAAAACTATTGATGAACCTACTATTCCTATCATAAATAATGCTTTTTGGCAAATGAAAAATGAACCCAAACATGTTCAAAAAATAACTTGGTAGTCTCTTCTGTAGAAATATTCTTTTTACATGCTACGTCCATGATAGCCATTTTACAAAACCTATCTACCACAACATATACACAATCATGACCTCGCCTTGTAGTTGGAAGCACATACATAAAATCCATTGAAATAGAATATCATGGATTATTAGGAATAGGTAATGGTATATATAGACCCAACTTATGGTTTTTTTGGCTTTGCAATTGCACAGGCTACACAATCTTGTATATATGAAATGATATCCTGCTTCATTTTTGGCCAATAGAAATACTTTTGAAGGATAGCAATAGTCTTACCAATACCAAAATGTCCTGCAAAATGAATGTAGTGATCTTCCCATACCATTTTATTATGTTCCTCGATGGGTACACATATATGGCCAACACGGTAAAGCAATCCATCCTGCAAGTATAAATCAAAGAAAGCTTTCCTTCGACCAAATTACTATAGATTTTAGCAAAATTAAAGTCAATACCATATAGTTGTTTCCAAGTGGATGATTGATTAACACATGAATCCAACACCATTGTCAAACCTACAATTGGAGGCCTACTCAAGCAATCTTCCACTTTGTTACTACTTCCTTTTTATGACGAACATTGAGGTGAAATTGTTGTAGATAAACTGACCACCTTTGATGTCTATCATTATGTAACTGCCCATGTGTTTGCAAGAATTGAAGAGGTTTATGGTATGCATCTATGATAGTTTCCTTTCCCAGTATATAATGTTTCCATTGTTTGCAGGCCTGAACAATAGCATACAACTCCTTGTCATAAGTAGGTTACCTACGTACTATATCAGAAAAATTTTCACTATGATAGGCAACGGGATGCCCATGTTGCATGAGTACTGCACCAAGAGCGTAATAAAATGTATCTATTTATATCTCAAATGATTGCAGATCTAGTAGGACTAGTACTGGTGTTGAACATAGTTTTTTCTTTAATTCCTCATATTCTCATTGCTTTTCCTCTGTCCACTAAAATTTTGCTTGTACTCCACCCTTAGTGATTGATTAAGAGGCCATGATATATGTGAGAAATGTGATAGAATTTAACTAAGACCAAGAAGTTGCGAAGCTATGTTAAAGTTGTAGGAGATGGCCAATCTTTGATTATTTGAATCTTTGTTGGGTCAACATGAACACCCTCAGTATCAATGATATACCCTAAGTATTCAATACTCTGCATACCAAAAGAACACTTCTCAATGTTGGCATAAAGTTTTTTTTGTTGCACAGTTGAAAGCACTTGTTCAACATGATGCAAATTATTAGACCAAGTCTTTCTAAAGATGAGTATGTCATCCAAATAAAAAACCACAAAATAATCAATGAATTCTCTAAGCACATCATTCATCAACCTCATAAATGTGGCTGAGGCATTTGCTAGGCAAAAAGGCATAACCAACCATTCAAACAAACCTTCCTTATATTTAAATATGATATTCCAAACAACTGCTGGATCAATTGGTACTTGGTGATATCCAGACTTCAAGTCAATTTTTGTAAAGAACTTAGCCCCCTAAGTTGTTCCAACAAATAATTAATTCGAGGGATTAGATATCTATTTTTTACAAAGATTTTGTTCAATTCCCTATAATCAATACAAAGTCTCCATGTCCCATCTTTCTTTTTAGCAAGAAAAATTAGACTGCCATAGGGTGAAGCACTTGGATGAATGTGTCCTTTCTGAATCAACTCTTGAATTTGTCTCTTGATTTCATCATTTTCCAAAACTGACCTCCTATATATTGGCTCATGTGGTAGTGGTGTGCCTGGGATTAAATCAATAGAGTGCTTGACTTGATAGTGTGTTGGAACTCCCACTAGTGGTTTAAACAATACACTATGATATTCTTTCAAAATTTTATCCATCTGAATTTGTTGATTTACTATTGTGGTTTCCTTAGCATGTGTATTAAGGACAGCTGACTTTGTTTGTTTAGGGCTAATCATGAGCAGAACAAAAGCTCCAGTTTGAGAAATCAAGTGTTTACATTGTTTAGCACTAATTAAAGAAGCAATTTGTGTTGTACATACCTCTAGTATTCGATACCTCTTCCAACCAAGCTTGATTTTAACACTACATGGCCTGGATTCATGGAATTGGAAAAATATTGAAATCCAATTTATCGATATTTTCTATGTTGTAGTAATTACGTTTTTGAAGGTTTTTGGAGCATTTTGAGGCCTATGCTCGTGTGAACTCCCAAATTTGGTTCAAAATTTATTGAATACCTTTCCAATAGAGTAAATGGTTTGCATTTCAGAGCTAGGACTAGAAAGTTATGCCTTCTCCAAGTGGGCCTAATTTTATAAATAGTTTTTTTGATATTTTTTGTAGTTTTTAATAGTTTATTTGTAATAAACATTATGTGGACTCTTCATTTTTGTTTCCAAGAGGATCTAGTGTCCCTTGGGATCCATAAAATTTGTATAAACTCCAATTTTGAATAGAATGGATCACTTTTTGGCTTGCAATTCTGTTGTTAATATTTTGGTTTTTATATTGAACTTGAGAATACCGCATGTATCACACTAGGTATTGTAATCTGATTCATAATTTAGATCAGTGGTATTAGAGAAGGAATGCTCCTTTATGCCAATTTATACAAAGTCCTCCTACCAAATATTAGGATTGGATACACAAGATTTGTCAAAATATTCACCTTTGAGATGCACACAATCGAAGATGTCAGAAGATGTTATGAAGTAGTTGGTGGAAGAGGCTTTAAATAAGAAACAAGAGGAGATGATGAGTCAATTTTTATGCCTTCTACAGAATCAAAAACCCTCTAGATCAGGAACATTTTTCCATGGAAATACACCTTTCAAAGTGTCGGTAAATTTTGACATCCCAAATTTTGATGGAAAAGTCGATGTTGAAGCTGTTGATAACTGGTTATCAAAATTAGATAGATACTTTTCTGTAAATCATTTCTTAGATGCAGAATAAAATTTTATCTCCTCAAAGCTGAAACCCATGTGAAATTAGTATGGGAATCCAAATTAGAAAATAAAGAATGAGAATTATCTGATGAAGATGGCTTGGGAATATCTCTTGATAAGAAGCCCGCATGGGGAGAATTTGTGGAATACATAAAAGAAGCATACTTTCTTGAGGATGTATATGAACAAAAATACATAGAATGTTAGTTGCTTTGACAAAATAGGGATCAGTCTGTGCAAGATTACACCAATACATTCCATTCACTTTCAACAAAACTTGGTAGTAAGGATATAGAAAAGCATCAAATTCTAAAATATCGTAGTGGACTTCATAGGTATATTCAAACAGAGATGGATTTTTTGAATATTGAGACATTGGCAACTAGTTATAAATATGCTACAAAAACTGAAGAGTCCACATAATGTTTATTACAAATAAACAATTAAAAACTTCAAAAAAATATAAAATAAATTATATATAAAATTAGGCCCACTTGGAGAAGGCATAACTTTCTAGTCCTACCTCCAAAATGCAAACCATTTACTCTGTTGGAAAGGTCTTCAATAAATCTTGAACCAATTTTAGGAGGTCACACCTTGAAATACTCTGAATCCCTTCAAAAATGTAGTTTACTGCAACATAGAAAATATTGATAAATTGGATTTCAGTATTTTCCCAATTCCATCATGATCATCAGAACAATAACTTGCGATTGCAACTCAAGATCTTCAATACATCATTTGAAACAACTGAAATTGTCTTTTGTGAACATATTGAACACACTATCTGAAACAAAAAATAGTTGTTGGAATAATGGAATGGTGTGTACTGAGAGGGGAGGGGTGAATCAGTACCCTTAAAACTTTTATCAATTAACCTTAGTAATATTTTCTTACATTACCGACCATATTGCTTTTCTACCTTATGTATGTAATATCATAACATAAATGTAAGTGTATGTAAACAATCATAGAAACATTCATGAAACTTAGTTACACATGAAACAAGAATTGGTAACACAGAAAACCCTTGTTAGAAGGTAAAAATTGTGGTGGGGATGAAACCCATAAAGCTTCACTATCTGCAGAATGGAAGGTGTTGGTTAAGGCTACAAGTGTGATCACTTCTGATGATCTTACCCTGTTAGGAGTAACATGTTAGACTTTTTAAGTCTACTCGGTTAAGATATTTTAGCAACACATTGTATGTGTACACTCAGTTAAGAGATTTATAATAAGACTATTAAGTCCACCTTCTTGAAGGATTTCTTTTATTCGCTAAAATTGTTAGAGAGTAGTCAAAAATAATTATGACCCGATAACCTGCAATCTTGAATTGATGAATACAGATGCATTAAGTTAAAAAAAAAAAACAATATCACCTTACTATGATGAATAATACCTTGAATCTAGTTCTTCATAACTGAATTCTTCCTTTTGTGTCCTTCTGCATGAAACTCTCTATTTGACCAATAGATGTCTTCTGCGACTACAATCATCTTCTTCTTGATTGATTATACATCTATATATACAAAGGTTTTGACCTAATTAGGTTTCATGCTTTACAAGAAAAAATCTATGATCAAAGGTTTACAACTTGACTTAGATCTCCTAGTTTGCATTTTTACAATCAATTAGACTAATTAAAACTATTACTTATGCTTTTCTTGATCCTCAAGAAATAGTTTTACAACTAAGCATAAATCTAATTAAAAACTAAAGTGCTTTAGCTGATGTGTATCTCAGATCCACTTTTCTCAGAAATAAAACTGTCTCTCGGTATACTGGTGCTTAGATTACTCTGTGAAATGTGCTCTCAGTTTACTCTTTGAACTGTCTGTCGGTGATAGTGCTATAAGTGTTCACTGCTTTCGGTGACCACTGTGCTAAGAAATTTTTGGTGACCTCTGCACTTGACTGAATGCTGTCACTCGGTGATCATGTAATTGATGGTCCAAAACTGTTTCCTTGTATACTAATGACAACTTATGATCCTTTAAGGATTATCAATAGTATGTTGACATCAATGACAAAACATTAATGTGAGCACACCCAAACACCAAACTATGACATGCTCAACAATCTTCCAACACACATGGCAAGTGACACAAACTCAAAATTTGGAAGTTGATCCATGTGATTGAACGTGATTGGCTAAATACGAAAGAAAAGGATTAGGAATTTATAAAATAAACAAGGTGTTTATTCTATAAATAGTAGAATTAGGAAATGGTAAAGGATAATTTAAATAAATAGGAATCTATTTAGTTTTACGATAAAAAAGGCTAATGAATTATTTAAATAAATAAAAATATTTATTTAAATAAGAGTTGAAGAGGGTAATGAATTAATTAAATGAATAGGAATACTTATTTAAATAATAGTAGAAGAAGCTTATTCAAATTAATTAAATAAACAAGAATATATATTTAATTAATAGAGGATTTTTTTTGCTTTCATGAGGACATTGTTAGGTGTCTACAACTACCATACAAGATGTGGAATAAAGATGTAGATAAATTTATGCAATATTTGTAGAATTCCTCAAATTGTCAAAGCATATTTCTTTTGACTTCTATATTGCGAAAAAAAATTAGATTTTTTTTTTTTTTTGAGTTTAATGGCTAGAATATTAGTACTAATTGGATGGATATTTTATTCGGAAAAATCAATAACATGTCTAAAATCTTGATCAATTTTTGGTTATTGTTATCCATTGAGATCTTATAGCAAATATGGATTTTCATGAACAAGGATAAATTATAATGTAAAAGGACACTTATTGAGTTTGTTAAGAAAAGCATTATTTCCAATTTTGCTTCACACATCAATGTTGCCTTGAAGATATCAAAGAGGAAATTTGAATAATTGTTGAAAGAAGGCTTGGTCACAATTAATGCATTAGAGATCCTTTACAAGAAAACATGACCCAATAACAAGAAGGATAATCAACCTTTCCTCTAAGGTCTTTTGGAATTGGTTAAACAATACAATGAGAAGGATCCTCTAGATGAGCATAGATAGAAGCTAGAAAAGAGAAGCAAAACCGGATTTCATACCAACGAGGAGAGCAATGCAATGCATGAAGAATTCAAGTCCAATGTGGATCCCTAGGTGAATAATCAGCTCAAGGATTCTAATGATGCTAAGACTTGGAGTGAAAGTAGAAATATTTAGATTGACGCTTGTAGATCTTTTTTTTCATATATACCCTCTCTAACTTTGTAACAAATTTGTATAGTTTTACTTTTGTTGTCTAGCACTAGTCCATAGTATCTATAGTTGATGGTTTGAAAAGAACAGTACTGATCCAGATGATCTCTTTTTGTTTTTGATTAAGGTAACATCAGGTTTTGAAGGGGCCCCGAAACCCTTTACAAATCAAAAAAAGATAGACAACAAAGGACAAGGAAACAATGAATTGTCACAAGTGACAGAAGACCAAAAGAGGGCTAAACCCCAAATTTAACAAAAAATTACATTACAAAACATCAAAATAGCTAACAACAAAAAGCTCCGAGCAGAAGGATAGAAAAAAACTTCCAGCAACCCAAAACACTAAGAAACTAAACAGCTTCCAACTGATCCTCCAGTATCTGAACTTCAACCATCTACAGCTCCATACTCTGGATCGAGTCCCATAATTTATTGATATCTTTAGTTTGGACTTGGGCTTTCTTTTTAGTGATGGAGTGAGTCCTAGATCCTGGGCCAGAAATGTGAACATCCTGAGGGCTATCTTCTTCCTACCTTGCCTTGTCACTGTCATTTCCATCCAGAAGGGTATATAAAGATTTCAGATTATCCAGGGAATTATTCATACCCATTTTGCTAACAACAGTAAGCTTTTTGATGAGTGCCTTGTTTTTGTTAATCTTATCATTAATGTATCTGAGCTTGTTGTCAACCATAGTACTGATCTTGGTATCCATATTGTTTACCTTATCAAAAACATTATGCCCCTACTAGTCATGGTAGCATCATTGCACATTTTGTCAACAATTTCCTCTAGCAGCGCGTTCCCATTTTCTAGATTCTTATAATTATCTTTGATCTCCTTTATGTCATCATGAGTCCACTTATCCATATTGTAACTATTCTCTGCTTTATTTTTGGCCATTTGCAGAAAATAAATAGAAGCCACCCTTTTGAAATTGACTTGTCTCTCATGAAGATCATCCTCAAGGCTCCTCCTTTTATAGACATTCTTGTCTTCAACATCACCTTTCAAGTTATCCCGGTTGTATTCAGGCTTCTCACTCTCATTATTATCTTTCTCAGTTTTCTCAGTTTCCTTATCAAGGACAATATCCTCCTCAGTGTTCTCCGTGTTGCCTTTGTCATTCTCCATTTCCCCTGTTTCCTTTTGGTAATCCTGAAAGTCATGAATATGGTCTTCCCCACCTTAATTATTAACAGTGTGGTCATCATTGTGGGTTTCAGTGTCCCCCGACTCCCTCTAAGACTCCTGAGTTTCCTGATTTTGTTCCTCATCACCATCCTTTTTTTCAGTATAGTCTTCAATATGGGTGTCAATCACATTGTTAATTTCTTCAGTTATTTCATCCAAAATTTTGTTCTCCAGATTCTAGGTCTCCTCAAAATCATGTTTTCCACCCAGAGACACATTGGAAGAGGTATTCTTCATGTCCTCAATTTTTGCCAACTTCCCTATAAAACCCTCATCCTCAGATGACACAATATCTTGTTCATCATCAATTTTCATTCCCTCAATATCATCATAAATAAACAGAGACATATCCACTTCAACAGGGCCTCTACGGCTTTTTTTATCAATTTCCTTACTAGGGCTCTTACCCTTAGACACCTCAATACTTTTCCTCTTAGCATTCACAATACTTTTGGGAATGGGGTCAGGGATATGATTATTGACATAGTCAGTAATCAACAATATTAATCCCTCATGTAAAATAGGGGAAGACTTACTCCTATGGTCACTGATGCTCTGGTTGAGCGAACTTAAGAGATAGAAGGGAAAGTAAACCCTAATGTTATGACGGAAATGGTTTACCATAACAAAATGATAATTGTAAACCTTAGAGTACCTGCCATCCAATTTGAAGTACTCCATGATAGCCCGGATCACAAACGCCTAAATCCGCTTGATATTTGACAGGTTAACATAATCAAGGTCACCCTTCACAAGCATTGCCATTTCTTCCTCTGTCTTAGGGAATTTTTTATAACCTTTGTTGCCTTCTTTTTTATAACCTTTGATGATCTCTTTTTGTTAAGTTCCATATTCTATCGTTAATTAAAATATTTAATAAATGATATATTTTTTTGTTTATACTTTTTAAATATTTTATCATAAATTATTTTTTTAATTAAAACAAATTATATGGTTAAGATTAATTCCACAATCTTGGATCCTTCTCTTCAATTATTAACCATTGATTTCAAAAAATGGATAGTTCACTTCAAATAGGAAATGCCTTTGGCATAACCATTAGCAAGATTGAATGTTAACCAATAATCATAAGAGCTAAACATTAGTAACATGGAAGATTCAAGTGTGATAGACATTTGGTACCATTTGGATGGATTGAAAAAAATTATCAAGACATTTTAATACATTTGTGAATTCTCTCTTTGATTGATCTAGGTACATATACCATTTTTGGGTTGAATGTTTATCAAAACATTATTATTGGAAAAATTTAGAAATTCTTTAGTTTTTTTTATTTATACGATTCAACCTCCCTTTCTTCTATGTGGGAGATAAGATAAAATTGAAAACTCCTCCCACTACTATTAGAATTTTTGGAGTCATCTTGGCCAATTGATCGATGATCTAAAAGTCCTCTAAACACACACACACACATACATATACATATATGTATATGTATATGTACATGTATATATATTCATATATATACACATATGCATATGTATATGTATAAGTGTACATATACATCTACATATGTACACACACACACACACACATATATGTATATGTATGTATGCATGCTATATGCGTGTGTACACACACACACACACACATATATCTGTGTGTATGTATACATACATACATCAAACAAATTACTAGAGGTCCACAAAAATATTATAGCTAACTGACCAAAGTGAGAAGCAAAAATCTTTTGATAAAGGCACTCTTCGGTAATATCATCATGACTCTCAAAGTCATGTGCAGTAGCAATACCAAACTAAATACGATGAACGGTTGGGTCCTGGGCCAAGCCTTGGATGAAATTTGGAAATCTTGATGCCATAATACTTTATCCTCCTAGCCATTATCCTACTGCAATAATTCTTGCTAGGAAGAACGCCCATGTTGTGGCAATCCCGAAAAAGCCGAGGATCACTAAGATGCAACTAGACTTGTGGGACCGGGTTGGATTTTAGCCATGGGTGTGTTCATCTAGAATAGAGCTTCTATAAAATGCTCAAGAAGATTTCTATCCCCAAACTCGTCTTGGCCCAATTTGATCAGTATGGTTTCCCCGAGAGCTATTGACCTAGCTCGGCTACTTCTTATTCATCCCCCCCTTAAAATCGTTGGCCCCTTTCTCTCTTCGAACTGGAAAAAACTCTTATGGAATGGCTATGCATATATAAGCTCTCTTTGTGTGGTCATATTCCTATTTTCTATATTATATACATTTATATAATATATATACATATACATACATATATATACAAACATACATAAAAACACACACATATACATATATATCACAATAATCTATCACCCCTAAGGAGAACTCTGGGTGCTCATTCACGTTATACTTGGCCGAGTAAGACTCGGCCGAGTCCCACATGACCGAGTTTACGTGGGTGCCACGCAGTGCTGAGTGGTGCCTACATGGCCTGGGAGTCTCGGTCGAGTATGCACAATGTTTTAAAAACCCAAAAAGAACCTGCTAGCCCCTCATTTGCACATTGAGGGGCTAAGATTGAGGGTGTGGAGTTGAGGAAGAAAACTCGGGCAAGTTCCAGGTAGGGCCCTTTTTTTGTTTTTAAAATATTTTATTGTATTTAAACATATATGTAAAATGAATTTTTTTATCTAGCATTGTGATGTCATGGTTTTTTTCTTCATTTTCTAGAAATAAATTTTTTTAGGTCATATAATTGAGGTTATTTAAAAACATTTAAACGAAAACCCAAACTTAAACGCAAACTCAAACTTACACATAATTTACCCAAAATTTTGAAACATAAACACAAACCCAAATCCAAAATTATGAAACATTTATACGTAAATTTAAAATCCTAAAATCATATAATTTAACCAAAATGTAAACTAGAAGCATAAATTTTGTTTCATGAATGTAATTAGTCTTTAGTCATCCGAAACATTAATCATTACAGGGAATTAATTTAGGATACATGACTATATATATATATTTTTTTAAGAAAAAGTGGGCAAGCCACTGAATATACTTATTAATATAGTATAAGCTGATTCAAGAGCTCATCCGAGAAAGAACCAGCAAGAAAACCTAGAATCCTTGCTCAGGTACAATAAAGCAAATAGCTTTTGTGACAATACAAGATGCTAAAGAAGGCAGTCAAATGCAAAATCACTATTTTCATCATTGATTCGAGTTGAGGATGGTTAGATCCTCAGACCAGTAATGCATAGTCAGCTCAAAAACAAGTGTACATTCTGTCGGTTTTGCCTAAAGGATCAGCTGAGTGGAAATTTTCGTCGGTATGTGATGTTCGGTATTTGTCGTCGGTTTAACTTGGTCAGTGCTAGTCATTGGCTTATCCTAGCCAAAAATGGTCAGTGAAATCTGTCGGTTGACCATTTTATCATCTATGCAACTTGAATGTGTAGCAAAATTTGTTTCAGCAATATTTAGTAAATAAATATTATAGCTAAATACCCAAACTACAGGATTTGCCACACAGGCACAAAAATTTATAACATAGCTGATTGAAACAAAAACAAAACTTTTGCCAAGGAGGAAACTTTGTCCAATCCTAAGATCTGCCCGAAGAGTTGGGCATTTCCCAGCCAGAGTCAATGGGAAAATCTTCCTTGTCATCAGAACCCAGGGTGGATAAATTATACGGCCTCCAGCCACTCCCATGTTCCTAACTAGAAATCTCCTCCCAATCAGTGTCGACAACTGTTGTACTTGGGGAATGTAGTGAAGTTACATCTCTATATCCTTGTTGGTGACCCAATGTATCATATCGGTGAAACTGTATAGCTTCATCCCTTACAACTGATGGTTCCCCTTCCTCCCAAACGTTCCATTCCTTGTCATGCCGTGATGGATTCCATTTTGCACTTCAGCAGGGGGGATCATGTGGTGGAGATGCAGGGTTTTGCACCCTAGTTTTTCCAGAATAGCACCAGTAGTCTTTCTTACTCTGCTTTCTAGCTGCACTCCAAGCACCCTTGCCGTAACCTTAAGCACATTATTTAGAAATTTGGGATTCTGACTGTCAAGCGTTCTTTTTATCCCATCATATGTCACTAGATAATCATGAAATTACAGTAATTGATGTTGTGAGAATAAGCCCCCTCACAAGAGCTTGGCCACTCCATAAATCATAATGTTGCATGGCAATTTTTAGATTATGACCAATCCAGAATTGCTTGTGAATGACTTTAAGCACCAAAATTTCAATTAAATGCACAGACTGAATCAAATCCATTGCATTGGATAGAAATATTGAGACTAGATGAGAAGGGTAGAGGAACTATTTTGAAGTGGGGATTAGATGTTCCTCCCCGATTACCTTTTTAATCGCCCGTTTGATAAAGCTTGGTTGTGCAATGAACATGGTCTAAAAAATGGAGTCATTGATAGTTGCCGGCAAAACCTCCTCGTCCACCCTCGGGGCTAACCATATCCTGTAGTTCTTTGGTAACACCTCCCTGTGAAGCTTGGAATAGGAATCGCAATGCACACAAATTTTAGATAAGGCCGCCATTTCAAAACTATGATATTCCACCATGTAATGGGTTTTCTATAAATAGATAGACCACACCTTATCGTGGAATCCAAAGCTATTCAATTCAATCACAATAGTACTCTGTGTTTTCACTGCATTAATTCCCAGTTGGGTTGGCTTGCACGTGTGAGTTAAATTGAACCATTTGATTGACGTGTTATTTATGAGCTGTGAATGTCCTTATTAAAACACATTTGTGTACATAAACTTCCACGCATCCCTAGGTATAATGGTGGATATGTTTACAAATCTTCAAGTACCTTGAAATTGCGTTTCCGTGCGGAGTCATACAATTTTTAAAGAGGCCTTAAATTTTAGCTACTGTGAAGTGGCTTGTCTTCATTAGTCAGCACTCGAAGGTCATCATTCTCTATAATGAGCTCAATTGAATTGATTACTGATGTCATGATCCCGTCACATCCAAGATTCACCAACATATCTGGGACTTTGTTACCTTCGCGAAGGGTGTGGGAAAAGTTCACCTCTTGCAATGTATCTACCAAATGCCAAATTTGTTTAAGTATGTAGGTGAGTTGCCAAGAAGAAGAATGTATTTTAATGCAAGAATTAATTATGACTGAGGAGTCACCTTTGACATGCAACCGATTGAATCCTCCTTGCTTAGCTAATATTAAACCCAACAGAAGGGCATTTGCTTCAGCTAGGTTGTTTGTGCTTGTCAGTAAGGGAGAAGCAATCAGCGCTAAAACATCCCCTTGTGAATTTCGGATGCAAGCTCCCAGACTTGATTTACTCAGATTTCCTCGAGACACCCCATCAAAATTTAGCTTGAGGATCCCAATTGGGGAAGGTATCCATTTGACCTTTGATCTATCAATTTTGATTGTATTCTACTTTGCAATTACACATCCAAATAGGATGAAGAGGCATTTCCAAGTACGCATAATGGCGGTATCCCATTGAGTAAAAGTTGGATTAAATTTGCACTTGCTGAGTGAAGCGTTGACCACCTCTGAGATAGCTTTGTCAATGCCATCAAGAACTGTGTCGATTGTTGAGGAGACCTTCCTGAAGATACGTTTATTCCTTTCCCACCAGATGGCCCATACAACTGAGGCGGGTGTACATTTCCAAATGCTAAAAAATAGTGATTTTGAATATAGGTCCGGCCAAGCTTGGAAGAGGTCCCAAATGTTGTTTGGAAGGGGAGTGGAGAAATTCAGTTTGCTTAGCACATACATCCAACAGCTTTGGGCAAATGGACATGTCACAAATAAATGATCCACTATTTCATTGGGACCATCACACAATAAACACTTAAATGGGGGAGCTATTCTAAAGTTATCTATCCTTTCACTAGTCAGAACTTTGTGCTTAATTGCAAGCTAGGAAAAATAGCCCTCTTTTGGTAGTACACTGTGATTCCAGCAAAAAGAGTATGCTCGTGAGGGAGTCTTATTTGTTCCTATTTGTTGCAAGAGTTTATATCCCTCTTTAATATAATAATTCCCATCTAGTGCTAGAGGCCAGATTAGTTTGTCCTCAAGTGTAGAAAGAAAGACATTTCTACTGGATAGAATATCTCTAAGTGTTTCTTTATCCTTGTCACCGATTGTTAAATCCTCTGGATCCTTCCAAATGACCTTGCCTGAAAACCTGCTCACTGTTGAGATATAATGAATTAGTTGAATGCCCCAATACTGTTCTTTAGCCTCTTTGATCTCCGCAATATTAGGAGAAGTGCATAGACGAGGATGTTGATGCAGGAGCATCCTGGGTGTAAGGGCAATCTTGCATCACCCAAAAATATTTATGTTTGCTTTTCAATAAGGGCTACCTTGTGCAGAGCTGCTATTTATGGAAACTTGCAATTTTTACGATCTTAGAATGTTCTAATTTCACATGTGGAGGTTCATTTCAGTCTTATCAGCCTGCCAGTAAAGTTTCATGGCTAGATCAGGTCTAGTTTTAAAGATATTAAAGATTTTCGGTATTGGCAGCAGGGTACAGAAACTTTGAACTCAGTTTTGAAGGCTTTAGAGGCCTCGGATGAAGTCAAAAAATTTGGGCGACAAGCGCTTGTGCTAATCAAGCCTATAGAGCACTTTGTGGCATTTCCAGATTGGGGTCATAATAGTTAATCGGGTCAACTGGCGATGACTTATGGTCTTCAGAAGTTGGGTCACCTGAAATGGTAGAAAATAATTTCTCTTCAAAATTTTTGTTTGGGTTTCAAAAGTTATTTTGAACCGACTATGATGTAATAAATTGTAAAATAAAATAGCTCTAAGTTTGGTCGGCCCTATGGGCTAAATTTCTGGAACCTTCTCGGGCGGTGGAAATTGCCTATATAAAGAAGGCCCGTAGTGTTGTCTAGGGAAATTCTAGGTAGATCTGGGTAATAATTTGAGGCTTTGTCCTATAGAATATTGTAAGGGGAATGCCCATGTGGCTTTGCATATTGTAATTCTGAAAGTTTGTAATTCCACATTTGTGGAGATAATAAGAA
>MU224103.1:2405303-2433823 GCA_018584345.1 Thuja plicata | reverse complement strand
ACAGTTGTGTTGGTAGAAGCACAAGGAATAGGACATATGAAGAATATCTGGTCAAGTGGAAAGGACGACCTGTTGAAGATTCATCATGGATGACAAGGGAGGAGGTTAACCATCTTGGTTTTCCTCTACACACCTGAGTTGTGACAGGGTCACTTCTCAAATTACCTCGGGTGTTTGATGCAGGAGCATCCTGGGTGTAAGGGCAATCTTGCATCACCCAAAAATATTTCTGTTTGCTTTTCAATAAGGGCTACCTTGTGCAGAGCTTCTATTTATGGAAACTTGCTATTTTTAGTAAGTTGTTCATACGATCTCAGAATGTTCTGATTTCACATGTGGAGGTTCATCTCAATCTTATCAGCCTGCCAGTAAAGTTTCATGGCTAGATCAGGTCTAATTTTGAAGATATTAAAGATTTTCAGTATTGGCAGTAGGGTACAGAAACTTTGAACTCAGTTTTGAAGGCTTTAGAGGCCCCGGATGAGGTTAAAAATTTGGGTGACAGCCGCTTGCGTTGGTCAAGCCTATAGAGCACTTCATGGCATTTTCGGATTGGGGTCATAATAGTCAACAAGTCAACTAGCGATGACTTATGGTCTTCGGAAGTTGGGTCACCTGGAATGGCAGAAAATATTTTTTCTTCAAAATTTTTGTTCGGGTTTCAAAAGTTATTTTGAGCCGACTATGATGTAATAAATTGTAAAATAAAATAACTCTAAGTCTGGTCGGCCCTATGGGATAAATTTCTGGAACCTTCTCGAGCGGTGGAAATTGCCTATATAAAGAAAGCCCGTAGTGTTGTCTAGGGCAGTTCTGGGTAGATATGGGTAATAATTCGAGGCTTTGTCCTACATAATATTGTAAGGGGAATGCCCATGTGGCTTTGCATATTGTAATTCTGAAAGTTTGTAATTCCACATTTGTGGAGATAATAAGAAGCCCATTTTCTGTTCTTGCAAATTGTTGTTGCTTCTCTATTTCTGTTATGTGTTTGTGGCATTAAGGGGAGCACCCTTCATCAGATGTCCACTCCAGGAATCTCTCCAAAATTTAACACTACACCCATTATTGACTTCCCAAGTGACATACTTGACAACAATGCTTCTTGAGGCAGACATGAAGTCCCAAATGGTTGATCCTTTAGGAGTGTCCTGAATTGAAATAATTCGTGATGGTTCATTGTTATCCAGATATTTCTGTTGCATAATCTGACACCATTTTTTGAGAGGCTTTGAGTACATTTGCCAAATTAGTTTTCCACCAAAGGCCTCATTCCTTTTTTCCAATTCATGCACCCCTACACCTCCTAATGCTGGTATATGTGACATATCTTGTAAAGATATAAGAGGAATTTTCTTTTCTTGTTTCATATTTGCAGTCCATAAAAATTTTCTAATTAGGGATTGTATCTTGTGCAGAATGGACAAGGGAGCTTTGAGAACTGCTAGGTTGTAATTTGGAATTGCTGATAAAACTGACTTGATAAGGAGAATTCTGCCTGACAGCGATAGCCATCTGGCTTTCCATGCCAAAATTTTGCCCTTTATGCGTTCCAAGACTGAAGACCAATATTTTTTTTGTTTGAGCCCATAAATAAGGGGATGTCGAGGTACATGGATGGTAAAAATTCCTCTGTGAATCCAAGAATCTAAAAAATTCTATCTGAGATTACTTTGTTAGTGTTAAACAAGTAGATCTTAGATTTTTTAGCATTAATACTTTGTCCTGACACTTCAGAGTATAATTGGAGAATATATTTAATTTGTCTAGCCTCATGCACATTTGAGGTACCAAACAACAGAGTGTCATCAGCAAACAGTGAGTGTGTAATGGAGATGTTAGTGCCATCGATGTGTGCCCCCTTCCAAGACCCAGCCAAATTCTTTTTCTTAATGATTATACTGAAGGCCTCTGCCATGACGATGAAGAGAACTAGAGAAATAGGGTCTCCTTGCCTCACTCCCTATGTAGAGGAGAAAAATCCTGAAGGTTTACCATTAATGATTACAGAGAACCATGCCCCTGAGATGCATGCACATATCCATTTACACCAGCCCTCAGAGAAGCCCATTTTTTGCAAAACTTTGAATAAAAAGGTCCAACAAACTCTGTCATAGGCTTTCATCATATCTAGTTTAATAACAAAGTTGGAGGAGTGATTTGTGTTAATTGAATGAAGAACCTCATGAGCCACCAAGGCTCCCTCCATAGTTTCTCTCCCTGGAACGAACCCACCTTGTTCAGATGAGATGATAGTTGGAACAAGATGCTACAGTCTTAAATAAATAGCCTTCGTAATGGTCTTATAGGTAATGTTGCAGAGAGATATAGGTTGATAATCTACAAATGTCTGTGGAGCTTTAGTTTTAGGGATGATAGAAATATTGGTAGTATTAAAGTATTTGAGCATACACTTGAGTTTTCTAGATTCTTCCATAACTGCTAATAAGTCCCAACAAATGACTTCCCAATAGCTCTGGAAAAAAAGGGCTGTAAACCCATCTGGTCCTGGTGCTTTATCCAGAGGAAAAGAGAAAACAACTTTTTGGAGCTCTTAGATAGTAAAGGGGGCCATAAGCATGTCATTCTCAAGTGGTGACACCATTGAGGGGATATCTAGGAGGATCTCATTTAGTTTCTCTTCCAAAGGGGAAGGGGCTATATATGGGGCCAAGAGATTCTTGAAAAAATTAACCCCTTCATCTTGGATATCTTGGGCGTTTGAGATAGTATTTCTTGAAGTCACTCCCTTAATTTCAAAAATTATCTTTGCTGCATTTCTTTGTATGGCTGGGGCGTGGAATTTTTTTGTATTTTTATCCCCTTCATGTAGCCATAATTCCCTAGATTTTTGCCTCTAGTATTCCTCTTCTCTGTGACATAACTCATTCCAATCATGTTGAAGATCTTTTTGTTTGTGATAAGAGTCATTATTCAGACCATTTTGGATGATATGGCTATAAATGTCAGACAGTTTTTTTTAACTTCCTCTTTTTGATGGAATATATTCTTGAAGACCGGCTCATTCCACTATTTGATATTCTTCTTGATGTGTTTCAACTTCATTGCAAACTGATGCATTTTGGATCCATTAACAAATGGGAAACTGGCCCACCATTGGTTCAAAGGAGGGAGAAAATGCGGGTGTTTGAGCCACATTCTTTCAAACTTGAAGGATGAATGATGCCTCTTATCATTATTGCCTGAGTTGTTGATGACAAGTGAAATGGGAAAGTGATTAGATCCAGGTAATGACAAGATTTCTAAATGAATTTGAACATTATGAAGTTTCCACTCTTGTGAAATTAAGAACCTATCCAGCCTAACAACAATCTGTGCAAAACCTACTCTCGTGTTTGTCCATGTGAAAGATCCTTGGGTGGGATGAATATCCATGAGATTGTTATTGTAAACAAAGTGAGAGAAGTCATGGATAGTTTTGATGGGTTGAATAATGCCTCCTATCTTTTTCGACTGATCCAGAATTGCTTTGAAGTCTCCCCCAAGAATGACATTTTACGTATCTTGGCTCTGAATCAGCCCAGTGAGAGCATCCCAAAGTCTCAATTTATCCTTGAATCTTCTGAGGGTTCCAAAGCACTGCCAGTCCTCCTGAAGCTCCCAAACCTTGGGAGTGCACCGAAGCCCAAGTAGGCCATTTAGCTATTGTGTTTTCAAAATTGTGTTGGGAAAGTTTTGTCTCCTGCAGCAAAATGATGTCTACTTTCATAGAATCAATGGTCGATTTGATTCTACATCTTTTGTCAGAGGCATTGAGACCTCTGACATTCCATGAGTTGATCTTCATTGCTGACAAGGATAACCTCGTGTTCTCCTTGTCACACGTTTGGTAACAACAAAGTTGTCATCAAGGGTAGACTGGATACCTGTAGCAATTTCCAGTTTGGTCTTCAAGCCTTTAGATTGACCTCTTGTCTTAGGGGTTTTTGGAGTTTGATTACATTTTGAAGGTGATTGTTCAATTGACAGATACTTCTTATGGTCAAATAGTGTCACTTGATCATTGATCTCGGTACTATAAGTACCCTTACTCTGTCTAGGGGTGTCCAATTCAGCTTGTGAAAGCAACCTGTCCTTACCCAAACCATCTGTCATAACCTAAACCTACTGGATAATGCAATTTTCAACCCCTAGATCAAAGTTAGAGGAACCCTCCAAGAGTAAAGGGTTTAGATTATTTTGATCTTCATCTAGAAATACTGATTGTTCTAGCAAATCTGAAGTGTTGATTTGCTCCTGAAGCTTTTGCACATCCATTGAATCATCTGCATCATTCTGCGTATCTGGTAATATAACCTATAGGTTGTTTGGGTCATGGTACTCTTGGAGCCCCAACTGCAGTGATGACAGTTTATTGATTGCATCATGTTCCTCTAGAGTTACTCCTTTGGCCCCTATTTTGTCAAAGATCAGATTGGACACTAATTGTGCAATGATTTGGTCCATGTGTTGCCTGATCTTATAGTTTTGTTGTGGGATTTTAGTATATAAGTTTTTAGGCTGCCATTCAGAAAGAGGGGCATTCACACTCAAAGGGGACAACTTACTGTCTTTCTCCAAACCCTCAATATAGGTAATAGGCCAAGAATCTCTCCCTTGCGAGCAAATTGAAAGTTGCAAAAAGAAATGTCGAAGTAGAATAGAGAACCTTGTTGCTGAAATATGTGCGTGGGAGAGGGAAGAATTTCTAGAGCATCCTGTAGCCTATGTTGTCAGTTTGGGATGAGGGTGGCATGGATGCATTGCCTACAAATTGTTAAGGGAGCATTCCAAAGGATCAGAAGTATGATCTGAGCATACTCTGATTTTTGGAGGATAGTCTTTTTGACAATCAGAAGTGAAATGTCCAAGTTTACTTTGGTACTTGTGAACAAGCTCTGGTTGTTGGATGATGATCTATTGTACCCAATCTCCCCATTTAGATTTGATAGCAATTTGATTAGAAAAATATTTATGGATATCAATTAGAATACATACGCAAGCATCTCGATTAGGGGATTCAAAAGGAATGAGGTCATGCCTAATGAAGATACCCACAGTGTTCACAAAAAGTTCAATAGTCTCGAGATCTCTATACTCTAATGGAAGAAAGGGGAAAGATATCCAGTGGGGAAAGAAGCAGGCGAGTGAAGGATCAGGTTTAAAGTTAGGAATCCACACCATAGTAAAGAGGCTCGATCCTTTACAAAACCAACTCTTATGCTTATGAGCCAAATCTCTATCAGCTTTGGAATGAAAGATGATCAAAAAAAAATTGATGATGGATCCAAGTAGAATGTATCTTTTAAGCCCGACAACGTTTGCATAGCCCATTATTGGATAAAAAAAAATGATAAATTGTTTGAATAAAATTTACCTATGAGAGCTGAATGCTGAAGTGTGCCAATGTGTTCCTGCAACATATTATCTGGGAGAGTGATTGAAGCCATATTGGAGACCGGATTGGCATTAACATGAGGCTCTTTCTTTCTCCAGACTCGATTGGGTTTATTTGGAATGAAGGGGGATCGAACAGAGCAGTCTCCCATAGGGGGTGGGGGAAGATGTCCTTTAAACTGATCATGCTTGCTCTTGCTGGATTCATCATGACTGTGATTTGGTGATACAGGGGGAGTTCCTTCACAAATATCAAAGACCGGCTGCTTCCCTCTAAGGAGTTTTGTGGTCCTGAACGATGCCCTTTTTTCCCATGGGGAAAACTTTTGGATTTTAAATTTGAGGCATCCCCTTTTCCCGCTCAATCTTATTTTCAATCTTTTAGCCTGGTTTACCTGAGAATGATGGTGGAAGGCCAGCATCATTGCCCTGTTTCGAGGTTTCCCCAATCTCACAACTTGATCATTCTAGACATTTTTATTACATACACAACTTTCAAAATTAGTACATAACCTTTGATGATCTCTTTTTGTTAAGTTTCATACTCTATCATTAATTAAAATATTTAATAAATGATATATTTTTTTGTTTTTACATGTACTTTTTAAATATTTTATCATAAATTATTTTTTTAATTAAAATAAATTATATGGTTAAGATTAATTCCACAATCTTGGATCCTTCTCTTCAATTATTAACCATTGATTTCAAAAAAAAAATAGTTCATTTCAAATAGGAAATGCCTTTCGCATAACCATTAGCAAGATTGAATGTTAACCAATAATCATAAGAGCTAAACATTAGTAACATGGAAGATTCATGTGTGATAGGTATTTGGTACCGTTTAGATGGATTAAAAAAAATTATCAAGACAATTTAATATGTTTGTGAATTCTCTCTTTGATTGATCTAGGTACATATACCATTTTTGGGTTGAATGTCTATCAAATCATTATTATTGGAAAAATTTAGAAATTCTTTAGTTTTTTTTATTTATATGATTCAACCTCCCTTTCTTCTATGTGGGAGATAAGATAGGATTGAAAACTCCTCCCACTACTATTAGAATTTTTGGAGTCATCGTGGCCAATTGATCGATGATCTAAAAGTCCTCTAAACACACACACACACACACACACACATACATATATGTATATGTATATGTATATGTGTACATATATATACATACATACATATATATATATATATATATATAGATATATATATTCATATATATACACATATGCATATTTATATGTATAAGTGTATACACACAGACACACACGTGTGTGTGTGTACATATATATGTGTGTGTAAATATACATATACATACATACATACACACACACACACATATATATATGTATGTATGTATACACACACACACACACATATCTGTGTGTGTATGTATACATACATACGTGGAACAAATTACTAGAGGTCCACAAAAAGATTATAGCTAACTGACCAAAGTGAGAAGCAAAAATCTTTTGATAAAGGTGCTCTTCGATAATATCATCATGACTCTCAAAGTCATGTGCAATAGCAATACCAAACCAAATATGATGAGTAGTTGGGTCCTGGACCAAGCCTTGGCTAAACTTTGGAAATCTTGATGCCATTATGCTTTATCCTCCTAGCCATTATCCTACTGCAATAATTCTTGCTAGGAAGAACACCCATGTTGTGGCAATCCTGAAAAATCCAAGGAGCACTAAGATGCAACTAGACTTGTGGGACCGGGTTGGATTTTAGCCATGGGTGTGTTCATTTGGAATAGAGCTACTATAAAATGCTCAAGAAGATTTCTATCCCCAAACCCGTCCTGGCCCAATTTGATTAGTCTGGTTTTCCTAAGAGCTATTGACCTGGCTCGGCTACTTCTTATTCATCCCCCCTTAAAATCGTTGCCCCCTTTCTCTCTTCGTACTGGAAAAAAATCTTATGGAATGGTTATGCATATATAAGCTCTCTTTGTGTGGTCATATTCCTATTTGCTATATTATATACATTTATATAATATATATACATATACATACATATATAAACAAACATACATACACACGCACACATATACATATATATATGGGTAAAAGCACAATAATCTGTCACCCCTAAGGACAACTCTGGGCGCTCATTCGCGTTATACTCGGCCGAGTCCCACATGACCAAGTTTATGTGGGTGCTATGTGGCGCTGAGTGGCGCCTATGTGGCCTGGGAGTCTCGGCAGAGTATGCACAACATTTTAAAAACCCCAAAACAACCCGCTAGCCCCTCATTTGCACATTGAGGGGCTAAGATTAAGGGTGTGGAGCTGAGGAAAAAAACTCGGCCGAGTTCCAGGTAAGGCCCATTTTTTTTGTTTTTAAAATGTTTTACTGTATTTAAACATATATGTAAAATGATTTTTTTTTATCTAGCATTGTAATGTCATGGTTTTTTTCTTCATTTTCTAGAAATAATTTTTTTTAGGTCATATAATTGATCTTATTTAAAAACATTTAAACGCAAACCCAAATTTGAATGCAAACTCAAACTTACACATAATTTACCCAAAATTTTGAAACATAAACGCAAACCCAAATCCAAAATTATGAAACATTTATACGTAAACTTAAAAGTCTAAAATCATATAATTTAACCAAAATGTAAACTAGAAGCATAACTTTTGTTTCATGAATCTAATTAGTCTTTAGTCATCAGAAGCAATCATTACAGGGAATTAATTTAGGATACATGACTATATTTATTACTTGAGAACGTGCCACAAAATATTTTTGTCAGAACTTGATCATTCTAGACATTTTCATTATGTACACAACTTTCAAAATTAGTACATAACAAAACCCTAGAAATGTTACGTACTAGGTTACATAAATCAATTTGTATATATTAAAATCTTAAAATCACTTAAAAGTTATGTACATGTGGAATATTTTTTGATGTATTTATGCTTAAGGAGATGTCATGAATATTTTTGTTCAAATAAACATACATATATTATGTAGATATTTATGTTAATATGTACATGTGCAATTTTCATTGTTTAAAATTTCTGAACTTTTGTTTGAAAAAATGTTTCATGTTGAAGATGTCAATTGAATTTGTTTAAAATTTAAATATGTATGTATATATTTTTTAATTTTTTAATTTAAAAACATGTTCTTTTTCAACACATGTACATTTATAAATTGATTTCCTACTGAATGTACACATGTATGTGCCCACTTGCAGCGAGTGCACTTTTTATCTCTAGATATTACATATCTACATCACGTGGCTTCTACTGGTTTAGACCCTAGCATTCATGGTAGTCAGGCCTCACGAGCATCATCAGGCCACCATGATACCCCACAGAGTCGTGATAGTCGCAGATAAGAGACTATCTCAAGGATTCACGCCGATTCTAGTCCTATCTTCGTTTCGTATTTCTCATACTCAAATATCTTCCACTAGACTGGTGTTGTAACATCAATATTATCAAATTGTAAAGGAAATTTATGTAAATTTCTACAATCATTGCATTTATTTTTTATACATTGGACATTGAGTTCATCAAAGTCTTCTGACTTATCACATAAAATGGATTTCACAAATTATGTTGTACTTCGAGGAACCATATCTAGAATAAGTACTACCATAACCTTTTTATATGATTGTAAATATAAGTGAAACTCAACATGATTTTGACAACAACATGTTTCACGAACCTTATTTATGCGCATGAAGCAAGGACGCAACATCTCAAACATTCTCTGACCTATTTTCACATTTGAAAATTATTGTTTGAATGTTTCAAATAGTTCACTTTGTGTAGTATCGACAAAATGTTTTGGATGTAAAATCTTCATACAGGTCTCATCATCTTTAATCTGTATAGTGTCCCTTCTATTGGAAGAAACACGAGAGTGGTTGGTCCAAAATTCAATGACTCGACTTCTTACATCTTCAGAAATTTTGTCTTTTCGAGGAACTCTACAAATTTGTACCCAATTCTTTTCAATGTTCATATCCAACACATTTCTCTTCCTAATATATCTCTAAATAGTTCTACGAGATACGTTGAGTAAATCAGAAACTTCTCGAACTTGATTTTTGCGTGTCAATCTCTTACTGGTAATCATAGTCATTAACGCTCTTCTAGTAGTATTTGAATCAGATCCTCCATGATCTGTCCTGTTAACAACGTTCAATGCATCTTGCAATTTTTCAATTATTGTTTCTTTTACTTGACCTCCTTGTCCAATTTTCCAATTATCAACACCTAACAACTCCAAAATTGGAGTCATTTCTCTTTTCTGGAATAAATTTGCAAACAATTGTGCTTTTCCCACCAAAGTTTTATCCTCAAAATATTCTTTCCACATGTTTTTGACATGCAATTTTATAGTGTTGTCAGATATCAAGTGCTCTGGTGCAATTTGACTGACAAGTGATTCCTCATTCATATCCATCAAATTTTACATTGTAGGATAAATATGTATACCTTGACTACTACCAATATCCTCCCCTAGTTGAGTTGCACCTTCTTCAACATCAATAGGTTCTTCTTCAACATTGACTGGTTTCTCTTCGATAAGTTTCGTATGACCTTTCATTTGGTCATTCCTTTTACGATCATATTTCCTTGTTCTAGTCCTTTTATTTCTCATTGCTCAAATAGAAGCAAAAAAATTATTTTTCTTTCAGAATCCTTCTTTATTAAAAAACTTGCAAAGTCACACTCCTCTGATCACAAAATGCCTTTTTCGCTTCCTCAAAAACTTTATATATTCTAAAATAAGGATTTAATTTCGCAATTGATATATATATTTTTTAAATAACTTTTATATATACCTTTCAAATTGAAAGGGTGGGTTGTCCACACAACCGCTTGCGAGTGGCTGACCACTTAGGTAAACTCGGTTGAGTCAGCCCCGACCGAGTATTACTCGGTCGAGTTATACTCGACTTATTCATTCTAGGTGGCATGCCATGTTGGCAACCAAACCTCCAAAAACACACCAAATCAACAAGTTGGCACTTCTACTGGTTTTTTCTCTACTGAAACTAAACAATGTCAAAAAACTAAAAGTACCCTTTTCTATATCTCAAAACTAGGATTATGGACATATAATTTTTATGTTGTTTCGACTACATAACATTGAACAAATTTGTTAAAAACTGCATGTAGGTTATTAAAGCTTTCAGAAATCGTTCATTCAGATAATATAAAAAATACTAAATGAATTCAGAATTTTTTTAAAATCATAGATAACACTAGAGAAGAGAGTCCTCTTCAATAATATGTAATTTATTTGGTTTGTGGTATAGTTTTGATAGGGGAAAAATGGTGGGAGACAAAAATAGTTGATTTTAAGTAAGTTCGACTTTGAATACTTATAAAGGGAAAAGTATACATCGAAAACACTTCTTTCTTTTTTTTGGCACTAGCTATACATGTCATCTAAAACATATTATGAAATTAGAGGAAAAACTAATGTTTTACTTATAATGATTTGGTGGGAAGTAAAATCCCTGATTTACAGTATTTTTCACGAAATGAAAAAGACCTTAAAATTTCAAAAAACATATTAATTTTGGTTCGATTTTTTTAAAAAATTTATAGGCATATAATTCAGCCTATTTCACACATTTCATCAGTTTACATCGTCTTCAAATTCTCAGCAGAAATGTGAATTTTATGCCCTTGAAGTTTTACAATTTTGGTGTTGTTGTCCTTTTCCTTTGTAAAAGGGTGACAAATTATTGTGCTTTTACCCATATATATGTATGTATAAGTACATATACATATATACATACATATATGGGTGGTCCCACAATAGTGTGTCCCACTTTTTTGAACATCCTGATTTTTGCTAAAATTGCACATTTTTAAGAAAATATGATGATTTAAGCCTTGAGAGGTCTCATTTGAAGGAGTAAATTCAAAATGGATAGATAAAAGCCTCTTGGATCAAAATCCCTTTGGTATAATCCCTCTACTTCTCACTCACACCTATAATCGAGTCTCCTTTGAACCCATCAAAGTGCTGACAAAAAATCACTTTGACATTAACTTTTTGTGGGATCAAATAAAATTATTTGAAAAACCCAAATATAGGGTGATAGTACTTTGAGAGAGCTTTCCAATGATTATGAGTTTTATATATATTGATTTTATTAAGAATTTTCTTTTTAAGTTTTACTAAACATAGGTTGTCTGACCATTTGGCGACTTCTCTGTTCGACGCTTCTAGAAAAATAGTAAATTAGGGGAAAAAAATTATGAAAAATATCTAGGAAATATGTATTTATGTTACCTTTCTATCAAAAAAAGAATAAATGTATTTTGATATATAGAGATAGAGTTAGAGTGATCAAAGTGAACCTATGTCCAAATTATAATTAATGTCACTTCATAACTCAATAAACTATTAAATATTCAACCAAATTGAATGAAACCGAATGGATTCCCTAGATATTTGTGTTACAAACCTAAATTCAAAATAATTATGTTCTTATCAGTTTTATAAAAAAAGTTATGTTGATCAAAGTGAGTGTCACTCTTGAAACATCCTAATTTTTCACAAAAATAATTTTTGAAGGAGAAGGAAAAATGGATACAAATAAATTCCATTTAAATTTTTTTTTTTTTTTTATAAACTAGAAACAAAATGCTTAAATTCACTAGTTTACATCATCTTCAAATTCTTAATGTTTTAATGACAATAGATGTTCTAAAGTGAAGTTTTTTTTCAGAATGTTCATTTTAGTGTCAAAGTTGGCCAAAAAGTGGGACATAGTTTTGTGGGATCACCCATATACATACACATACATATACATACATACATATATACACACATGTACATATACACACACATATATATGTATGTTTGTATATACATATACATACATATGTATATGTATATGTTGTTGAACATGTCTAATAAATGAGAGGGGGGTGAATCAGTTATTCCCACACACAGTATAAATTTTTTTCTCTATTGGTAAACTATTAAAAACTTTTGATCTATCAGTTAAACACATTAAGAATTCATAGAAAATATAAATACGAAAATATAGAAACAATGACACAAAGAACACCAAGATTTACGTGGAAACCCAACCTGGGAAAAACCACAAAGAAGTTAATTATCATGAAATGAAACATTGGTTAAGGTAATATTTAAAAAGGCTCACTGTCAGTTGTGCTCACTTTAGGTTGGCTCACTGTCGGTCGACTCACTGCCAGTCGGGCTCACTACCCTTTATATAATAGAGATATCAAAATGGATACAACAAAACATGAATTAGTTGAATTGCATCTAAATATACACGAACAATCAAATAATTAAGCTATGTTACCACAACCACCAATAGATCACCAATTGTCTGATCCTCTGCTATCAGTATGTAATCTCTATCTAGATCTTCAATTTGTCACCTCAGATATCACTACAAACATACATCACTGCCACAAGTTCGCACTATACTTTTCACCACATCCACCACACACACTACACTCCCTTGGATACAAAAGATATCCTTTATTTATATAGGTTGTTCATACATGTATCGGCCCACACCAAATATGTGTGATGGACCCAAAACAGAAGATATTACAATTATATTTAATGTATAACAACGATCCTAAATCTAGGACATACTTAAGAAAATTTATCCACACACTACACCACGACCCACAAATAGGTCATGCATAAGATATTTCAATGCATATTAAATTTACCAAGAACATCTTAACACCGCAAATAAGTCCAAAGATGAAGCAAGATAATAACAGAAGTCACAGATAGATAATTCTTATCTAGAATACAATGTAACCGATAAACCAGAAACATCTAATGAGTGTGTCACTGACCAGATAACATAAACACCAACAACCAATAGAATAATCCATGTAATACTGATCACCAAAAATATACAAGTTCACCAAAACAAATAGACCATGAGTATAACAATGTACGCTTTCCAAGAAATACTAGGAACACAAAAAATGTTCATACTGAACTTGTTCTATGCATAACCAAAATTCTTGTTGTATAACCGATAACCAACAGATACATAACCAAAACTCCCAACAACCAACTGATACCACCATAGTGTTGGTATGGAGGTTTTGACATCAATGACAATAAATTCCAGCAACAAATCAATAAGTCTAACAATCTCCTCCTTTGGCATTGATGACAAAACACCAAAAAATTCAAAAACTCTAAGATCTCCAAAAAATTGCCCAGAGTAAATGCAACATTCTTTTCTCTCCCCCTTTTTGTTGGAAAGAGAAACTAATGGAGAGTTTTTATGTTGTCATTGATGGAACCTATAGATCTTACAGATGATTGCCTGGCACAATTTTGTGATACTGAAGGTCAGAATGTAAATTTGGCTAAGTCGAGATTACTAGCACAGTGATACAGTTTTGTTATTGAGATCAATACGGATACATGTGACAAAATTTTGATGTGTGATTCCAAGAGATGATTCATAGATGATATTACTAAATATATTTATGATCATATATTTTGATGTTGAGATTTGATGGAGTTACAATTTGTTGAGTATCGGGTTAACATGTTGGTGACAGAGACAAAGACGGTTGATCACTAGATTGTGCATTGATTCTATTGGATTGATGGTATAATCAGTTTAATAGGTGGAGGATTTAGATACAACATGGTACATGATGTACACATTATGTTTTAGGTTAGCATGGAGATATGATAAGGCATTTGGTCAACACACTACTGATTTTTTTCTTATGATCGATAGTGTTAAGAAACAGTTGATATATAAGATCAAATTTTTGAGATGGATCATATGATATTTTGATGTGAAGGTTAAGTCATGCAATACAATACTAAAGGAACACCATTCAAAAGTTCACCTATAAATTGATCAGCTATACACTTCACTAGAACTGTAATAGCATACTTGTTTCGCAGTTCGGAGCTTTGGTCCTAGCAATTGGTATCAAAGCTTTGGTCCTTGGAAGAAGTCTAATCACTTAAGAGAGATCCTGATGCAAGATTTGATAGTTTCTAGTAGTGTACAAAAGAATATTGTGGTTGTGCTTGATGATTTTGACAAAGCAACAATCATAATTTAGAATTGGAGAAAAAGATTAAGGATGCTGAAAGTTTCATTGAAAACCTGAAGGATCAATTGAACAAATCTAGAGATAAGAGAAAATATCTTTTTGAACAATTGCAATAGAAAGGAAGATCAAATGATTCACAATCCCTAAAAGGAAAATTTGATGAGTGTGAACATATCACAAATGAAATAGACAATTTGAAACATAAAAAGTTTTAGTAATGAAGCTAACTAAAGAGATTGAAGAAAAGAAGAATCTTGAGCAAACTCTGAAGGAGAAGACAAAAGAAAGTTATAGACTAAATGGTGAATTTGGACAACTATAGATCTACCTTGAGGAGTCTAAACATAATGAGCATGATCTTGAAAGGGTTAATGAAGTTCTTAGGAGTGAACTTGCTACTGCAAATGAATTTAAATAAAAATTAAGTTCAGGTACTACGAAGCTTGATGAGCGATTAGAAAGGCAAACACTATTTGGAGAGACTCAAGGACTTAGATTTGAGAAAGGTGAAAGTTATGGATAGGGAGAAAAAAGAAATACATTAGAAAATAAAACTAAAGACACCTATGAGACAACTTAAATTCAATATTCGATGCTTTTCATGTAACAAGATTGGGCATAGAGAAAAGGAGTACAAAAGTAAACCTAATGACACATCTTTTTCTGGCTATTGTTATACCTGTAAGAACTATGGACACAAGGAAAGTAATTATAGATCAAGGAAGAATAACTTGGTGAACAAAATAAATATAACTTGTTACAAATGAAACAACTTTGGTCATATTGTGAAGCAATGTAGAATGGGACAAAACCTGTGAACACAAGGTATGCTAATGTGACATGTTTTAATTGCAATAATCATGGTCATATTGCTAGGAATTAAAGAATGAACAATGTAGGAGGATCAATAGAAGGAAACAATGTGCATAATGATAAAGAAAATAAAGTTGTTGATGTGAATGAGGTTAGGATGGAAATGAATAAGATATGGGTTGAAAAGAGATGATTGATGCTATTAGTAAGATTGCACTAGCATCTAGTGTGATTATCTCTTCTGAGAATTAATTAGATCATTGATCTAAGGGGGAGTTCTTTATGAAAATATTTACTCGACCTATGAATTCAACAAAGAAATGGATGCGAAGGGCATAGTAAGTTATAGAATTTCAATTTATATTCTCTATATCAATTGCGGAAAGTTTTGATAAGTTGGAAGGATCATGGAAGAATTCTATATACTCTATTCTGAGATAGTTTTAGGATGAAGTACAATGCAATTAACGCTGACACTTTTTCCTGTGTGTGAAGTAATAAAAAGGCTTTTCTTACTTTTATTTCACACCTTGCATACTAGTGAAGAATCTTGCAGAACATTTGAGGTGATTTAGCAACAGTTGAAGGTGATTTTATCCGCATCTTTCATTTGTGCCCTAGAATTTGATGAAAGATGTATTTTTCTTTAAAAATTGCATTTTTCAAGATTACAGTATGGATAATCCTAGATTTTTTTATATCATAGAAATAGCTAGGCTAGTCTTTAAGAAACACCTAGTGAAATCAATATTTGATGATCTAGAAAGAGTTTTTCCTTCTATGCCCTATGGTGTTATTCACGTTGAGGACGTGCGAGCATATATACATTGTCATTTGGAAGAATTGGGAGAGAGAGCAATATTTAAGAAATGAAAGGTAGTTACCACAAATTCTATTCTGAAAGATGAGTATAAATCATTGAAGGAAAATCATTTTACTCAGGTCATGTAGTTCATGGATTTCTTCAAACTAGAGTGGATATGACTTATTCAAAGCCATGTGCATGATCAGTTCATGTGCCTATATTCACTGCAAAATCACAAAAGAGGTTATGAAGGCAATAATTGGATTTTTTGACATTGGTGAGGTACCTGCACTTAGGTCTATTTATAAGGACATTGTTACTCAACTCACAGAATCAAAGTGGGATAAGTGTGTAATGACTGTAAACAACATAAAGAAACTAGATGTAAAATTTGCTTCTATGGTTTTGGGTTATAAGGTATATCACTCAAGCAGAGAAAATTCAATATCAAGCACCATCATCTATGTGGCCTACAAAATGGTAAAGTAAAACCTTGACTATGACATATGTGAAGCATTGAGGGATCAGTTAATGAAGAACCTTGACAAGATAAAGAATGATAAAAGACAAATCTTCAAATATGGGCAGTTATTGGTATGCATATTTTTTATTTCTTTAATTTCTTTCCTAGTGTTGGAAATATTTTTTGGAAGAAAGATATTCCTATGGCAATTTAGATTAGAAACAATTATGACATATTGGGAGAACGTAATGCTAAAGGCAGCCTATGGGAATTCTTTAAAAAAATTCAAGAATCAATGCAAGTAAGATACATTATTCCACTAGATATTGTGGAGAAATATAAGAATGACATATGTTTCATTATTGATATTGATTCATGCCTGATGGGGGTAGTTCAACCTATAAATTCTTGGGTTATCCCAATGGGATATGAGGTTGATGGACTAGTCCTAGAAGCCTATGTTGAGGATATTATAAAGAAGTCGGTAGATATAACTAAGATAATATTTGATACATACTCAGAAAAGGATCTTGAAATACATGAGATCCTCACTAGACCGAGTAGAGAAAGAAGAGTCAGAAGAGAAGTGGAAGAAGTGGCAGTAAGACTTTGATTCACAAAAGAAAAGGTTGAGGAAGAAATAAATAAGTCTGTAGATCAAGAGAGGGAAAAATAAAAGGCAGCTGAGTAGGATAAAGGAAAAGGTAAACTTGTTGATGAACCTATTGATGTAGAAGTAGATGAACCTCCTATTTACGTTCCTTTTTCATAGTCTTTGAGACCTAGATAGACTAGGAGTGCTACAACAAAAATCAAGAAAGAACCTGCACCCTATACTCCTGTGACAACAAAAGACAAGGTCAAGCCTTCTCATATTGAGAAAAGAGTAAAGAGGAAGTCCATGAGAAATTATGAGGGAGAAGATGTTGTTGAAGTCATCGATTCTGATGATGATATAAGGAAGTTGAGATCTAAAGGCACAAAAGAAAAAAAGATAGTTAAGGATGAGCCTGTAGAGAAGAATCTGAAGACAGATATTAGTAAGCCCCACTACTCTATAAATGATGTTATAAAAAAATGTTAATGTTTATTGAATTTTAGTGCAAGTAAAGATATAATACAGTCGATATGAAGTAGATGAGAAGAAGTAATGATTTCATATTTGAACAAATTCAATAGAGCCTTGATAGAAATCAGAAGTGAGATTCCTAATGATTTATATGACATACTTGATGCAAGAAGGCTAACTGCTTTGAAACAAGATAAATAGATTAAAGAACAAGTATTATTACAGTTGAATCCTATATATTTTGTTGATTGAGAGAATTCTTGGATTGGCCAAGAACCAATTCAAAAGCAAGAAAAGAGTAAACAATCTTATGATTGGATAGACTGGTGAAGTAATTGAAGAGACTGCAAACATATTGACAAAGGTACTTATTGAGAGTGACATTTATGTTGTTCAGAGGAAGAATGATCATGAAAGCTACTATCGAGAAAGTTGATACACCCGTGGATACATTTACTGAAACAAGAGATGATGATCCTGCTGCATATATAAGAGGAGTTCCTATTATCTTTATCATGGATCCTTTGATAGGAGAAGAAGACATACCTGGTGTAGTGAACTACAAGGAAACAATCAAGAAAGGAGAATATGAATTGAATAAGGATGTTGGAAATATTGATATGAACCAGATAATAAATGATGTAATCACTAACACCAATATGACTCAGAAGGATAAGGAAGTATAGGTGGAGAAGGTAATCAATGAAATTCAAATTGATGAACATTTGGACACACAAGGTCCTATTTCTACCATTGAAACATCTACACCCATTGTTGCAAAAAAAATTGAAGAAGAAGAAAGAGACATTGCATTAATTGTAGATGAAGAAATTGATGATGATAAGAATGTGAAGTTGATACAAAGTCTTATTCAGTTGAATGTATTGAGTCTAGAGGAGATTACAAATATTGCTACTTTAGCACATTCAAGGGCAAGGAAATAAATTCTGAAGTCACATAAAACGGATAATGAATTAATTTCATTTACTTCACAATTTATGACAAAGATAATTTCTGCACATGTAGTGAACCATAATGAATCTACATCTATTTAATAGGAAAGTTTGTTGAAGGCAGCTAATATCCACTTTGATTCACTAGAATAGTCCACACTAACTAAATTTTAGAGTGAGTATGAGGATTACAGACTTAGTAAGCTTAAGGCTGAGATGATCACTAATAAAAATTCATTGAGTGTAGCTATTCAGAACATCAAGGATGCATTGGTAGAGGGAATCAAGATCTACAAAGGATGCACAGACTATATTTCTTTTATCTCTGATGTTGATAAAGTGATTAAGGAGTTTAAAGTCGAGTTAAATGAATTAACAAAGTCATTTGACCCCTTTGTAGCAATTAGATTCAGATCATGCAACACAAGTCACCACCATTCATGATAAAATCAAGACACTTGTTACAGAAAGGAGAGATTAAAGGAATGATTAGACAACTTAGGAGCCTCATTGTACCTAAACTTGATATTTTGATTTACAGCTTGAAAGACGCAGAAAAGACATATAGGATGCCTGAGACCACAAATATTTTATACACTAAGGAAGCAACCTATGCCATATGTGGACATATTATGATCATGGAGAGCTTAAAGAAAAGATAGGATAATGATTATGCAACTTTGAGGAATAATTTCTCTGATATTTTCAAATTGTTGTAAGTATGCTTGAACACCTTGTACAGATTTAGGATTTTGGTAGATGCAATTTTGGATTTAGACCTTTACCATTAATGTCAAAGGGGGAGAGCTAAGGTTCAAAAATGAAAAATCAAGCTTAGGGGGAGATAAACGTTCGTTTGGAGAGATAAGGAGAGATTGGGAGAGTTAATGATTAATATTTTTGGAGTTGGCATTTTTGACACTTAGTCATTTTTTCACTAAGTGTTTCCATCAATGCCAAAGGGGGAGATTGTTGTCAAGAGACACTAATGGAGATTTTTTATGTTTTTATTGATGGAAACTAAACATCTTGCATATGATTGTTTGACACGATTTTTTGATATTGAAGGTCAGAATGTAAATTTGGCTAAGTCTAGATTTACTGGCACAATGATACAATTTGCGTACTGAGATTGGTATAGATACATGTGATAGAATTTTGATGTGAGATTCCAGGAGATGACCACAAATGATAATACTACCTATATTTATGATCACAAATTTTGATGTTGAGATTTGATGGAGTTATAATTTGCTGAGTACTGGGTTAACAGGTTGGTGACAGAGATAGAGAGAGTTGATCACTAGATCGTGCAATGGTCCTATTGGATCAATGGTAAAATCATTTTAATCAATGGAGGAGTTAGATCCGACATGGTACATGATGTACATGCTATATTTTGTGTTAGAATAAATATTTGACAAGGTATTTGGCCGACACACTACACACTACTCATTTTGTTCTTATGGACGACAATTTTAAGATACAATTGATATATAAGATCAAGGTTTTGAGATGGATCATATGAGATTGTGATGTGAAGGTTAAGGCATGTGATACACTACTAAAGGAACACCATTTAGAAGTTCGCCTGTTAGTTGATCAGTTATACACTTCACTGGAACTATATTAGCATACTTGATATTGTTTGTTAGTTTATGACTGAGACAGTATGTCCTATTTATTTTCCTATTAGAATTGTAATGTAGTGAGCCTTGTTGTTGTTTTGGTTTTTGAGCAGTGAGGTCTAGGTTGTAAGCCTGAATGCATGTGCATTTCCCCTCTAATGTACTTTCACCCTTAACAAGGTATTTTACTTCCGCAGAAGTAAAACAATTGTGGGTTCCATCCCCACCGTGGGTTTTCCCCTAATAGGGTTTCGATGATTAAAAATATGGTGTTATAATGTTATGGTTTACTTTCAGTTGTGTTAATTTCATTGATATGCAAACTGTGGTTGAATGTTAAATCTACTGGAACACTGATTCACCCCCTCCCCCCTCTTAGTTTTCTTCAATCCTAACACCTTTTGCCACAATAGCAAAGGGCCAAAAAGAGAAATGAAAAAATCAAAGTAGTACAATAGACTTAACTCAAAACACTTTCTTATACCTTTCCTTCAGAGTAGCAAGCTTTTTCTTCCACTCTGTAATTATTGCCTACATTCGAGCACATAAATTGTCACATTACACTAGATTGTCAAAAGATTTTGTCCATTCCAAAGACTGAAACCACTACACACAATCCTCTGCATCGGTTAGAATGCTAGAAGCAAATTCCAATCAGAACTCAATCATGTCTTTCACCAGCCAAAATGTTTTTATCAAATCTTCTCTTTGTCTCTACAAAAATAATCATTATGTCTGAAGTTCATCGACTTTGATTCTTTATTTTTCATCTTGATCCTCAAAAATATCATACAAATTTCCAAGATCATTCAACTCTTTCTCAATTACGTCACTCTAACCCTTGAAATTGTCTACAACAACAGACCATCGAAGAGAATATTTTTAAATATCAGTGATCTATTTCACACATTTCTTCATTTCACATATAACTTCGGAGAGTCTATTCTGCATTGTTACACTTCTTCATTATAGATTTCTCCACCTTCAGGTAATCTGGTCCAAATTGCAACAACTCAATCTCAATACTTAATACTAACTCATCTCATAGCATATTAGTCATGATATAAATTGTAACCCTTCTATTGATCAAGTGATTAGTCAATAATTTTATCGCCAATTTCTTATCCTTCGATGAACAACCAGTCCACAAACTATCAAGTTTTTCGCACCCATCATTTCCCAACAAAGTTTTTACCATAGTAGAATCCACATGATCAGATGTTTTTGGAGAGGGCATGAGTCTTTCCATACCTTCTTCCTCTTTTTAAAATTTCATTTCATCAGCAACCCTCTCTTCTTCAGCCTTTTCTTCTTCTAAAGTTGTAACTATTTCTTTTCCTTTCTCACTTGTCTTTAACTTCTTCTCCTTAGGAGATGAACCACCGACAACTTCTTCTAGATAATTTTGACTGGAGAAGGAACCCTCCTCACCAAGACATGCATGAATAGAAATAGAAACAAATAAACTTGAACAAATATTCATCTGCAATGTAGTAAAGTATGTCTTGCATGCACTCACACTGTCCTTCAAGAAACCCAGATACCTACAAATCAGTTTATTGACAACAATTTCGGTTCTCCGCTCAACGTTCTCATTGTTAAGTAATGATTTCATAAAGTAGAATACCAAGCACATCAACAATGAACCAAATTTAAATGTATATTTACTTTTTATTATCATTTTTACATTCTCAAGAAGATTGTCCAACAACATTTCACATAGATCGATTTGTACATTCTCCTTCACTATCTTGCATGAAATATACACAGCTAAAGAAGAAGTCAAACCATCATGACTCTGAAACTAAATCTTGTAGGAAATACCATAGGAGACATACCTTACAATCAGAACTTCAATAGTGTCTATAAGGAATGCACGTTGATCTTGATTGTTTTTCGTAAGATCTTCTACCTCTTGATAACTAATAGATTTCGTCCTGGGTGATTCGTTGACACTGCACAATCTAGTAATTGCCTCAATTACTTCCTTCGATACCACATATGGTTTGTCTAGCACTAAGGTTTCACGATGAAATTGACTCAACACAAACAAAATGAACTCATTGTAACCACACCACAAAAATTCTCCCCAAATATCGAGTCCAATATTTATGATTCTTTGCATATCCTCAACAGGTAATCTAAAATCTAACTGTTTGATACAACTAGGATCAAAATCATTTAACTCACCCTTCTTCATTTTATTTGTTGCAGACGAACTAAAACTATAAACAACCAATTTAGGTGCTCTAATCTCTTCATGAATCTTCTTCCACAAGATCTTTGCAAATCTTCAATTTTTCTTCGTGCTACTGTACCAAATGATTCAAAAATTTTGCCTTTAAAGACATGAAACAACATAATTAATTTTCCTATTGAAATTTAAATATTGATAATGTAACTCATTTACTCTACGCACATCACATCAATCAATCATTAACTACATTTATTATTTGTCCAATCATCATATTGAAGACACACTAGTTGCAACTAGTATCGCCTCAAAGAAAGGGAGTGTATGAATTAGCATATTGAATACTCCCCTTGAGCCCAAGCATTTGGCTCAGTTATCAGTAGAGCTAGTACCGGGATCCAATACCACTAAACTTTCCACACCATCGGACTTCTTCCCCCATATTATATTCTATTTTTGAGCTCCACTAGGTCCTGCAACATGATTATCATTTCCAGTATTCACTAGAGCACTGCCATATCTACATGATTTAGCATAATGACCAATCTATCCATACTCGAAAAAATTAACACTTCTTTTTCCAGATCTCACTGATTAAAATTTATATCTTTGATCATTCTGTTGCCTTACCAAAGGCCTTCGTGTAGATGTGTTCTAGCTTTTGACCTTGTTTGTCACTTCATTCTTTGCATCATCTTTAGTTATCTTCTCTTTGCCTTTGTCATTCTAATTTGGACATTCACTAGTATAACCTAGACCTTCTTTATCCTTGTGTCCTTTATGAAAGGATAATAATTGATCCAAGATAGTACTACTTTTACATGCCCTTGCTTCTGATCTCAAATTTTTCAACTCCAATTCCAACTTCTCATTTTATTTTGAACTCCTGATAATTTCCTTAAAATTTTCTATAGTCTATTTCCATTCTTCCATTGTCATTTGTAGTTTAATTCTTGCTAACCAAACACTTTTCAATTTGTATTTCACTCCATCTTTGATACAATCTTCCCTTTGATCATTTTCATCCAACTTATTCTCAAGATCAACTATCTTCTCTTTTAGTTCCAAATCTAGATCTGTACCATTTTCCTTTGATTCTTTTAATTCTCTCAATTCTTGTTCTATATCTACAATTTTGTCCTTTGATTCCTTCAATTATTGACTAACTTCCTTGTGCCTTACTTTGAACTTATTGATCTAATCTCTTAGCTTTGAAATACATATATTTGCCTCTTTCAGGTTCTCTTTTAGCTCCTCATTTTATGATTAAGTACCTTCAATATCACTCATCATGATTTGCCAATCTTCTTTAGTGTAGAATTATCCTTCCACCTATTCAAGCAACCAAGATCTCCCTCAAGCAGTTAAGCTCTATATACAAGGGACCAAGCTCTGATACCAATTGTTGAACATAATGAATAACTGAGAGGGTGGGTGAATTAGTTATTCACACACACTTTATAAAACTTATTCTGTGTCGATAAACTATTAAAAACTTATGTTCTATCGGTTAAGCACATTAATCATTCACAAAAAATGTAAATATGAAAACACAAAAACATTGACATAGAGAACACCAATATTTATGTGGAAACCCAACTTGGGAAAGACCACGAAGAATCTAATTCTCATAAAATGAAACACCTCTTAGGGTGACTCCAATTAAGGTGATTTTTACAAAGGATCACTGTCGGTTGTGCTCACTACCAATCGAATCACTACCACTCGGCTAACTACCCTTTATACAATAGGGATATCAAAATGGATACAACAAAACATGAACTGATTGAATTGCATTTGAATATGCATGAAAAATTCAACAATTAAGTCCTATTACTATAACCACCAGTAGATCATCAACTGTTTGATCCATTGCTATCAGTATGTAAGCTCTGTCTAGATCTTCAATTTTCACCTCAGATATCACTACTCACATATATCACTGCCACAAGTTCACACTATACTTTTCACCACATCCACCACACACACTACACTCCATCAGATACAAAAGATTTCCTTTATTTATATAGGTATCATTCATACATCTATCGGCCCACACCAAATGTGTGTGATGTCCTCAAATCAAAAGATATTACGATCACATTTAATGCATAACATTGATCCTAAATCTAGGACATACTTAAGAACATTTATCTAGACACAATACACCGCGACCTACAAATAGGTCATGCATAAGATATTACAATGCATATTATAGTTATCGAGAATATTAGAACACCACAACCAAGTCCAAAAGATGAACCAAGATAATAGACGAAGCCACAAATAGATAAATCTTGTCTAGAATACGATGTAGTCGATAAACCAAAAACATATGATGAGTGCACCACTGACCAGATAACAGAAACACCAACAAGTGATAGAACAATCCATGTAATACTGATCATCAAAATTATAGAAGTGCACCAAAAAAATAGACTGCAAGTAGAACAATGTACACTTGCCAATAAACATCAGGAACACCAAAAATTTTCATACTGAACTTATTCTGTGCATAACTGAAATTCCTGTTGTATGATCGATAACCAACAGATACATAACCAAAACTATCAACAACCAACCAATATTGCTAGAGTGTCGGTATGGAGGTTTTGACATCAATGACAATCAATGCCAACAACAACTCAATAAGTCTAACATATGTATATGTATGTTATATACATACATATATACATACATACACACACACACACACACACACACACACACACACACACACACACACACATATATATATATATATGGATGTGTGTGTGTGTACAAACACACACACACCTATATGGGACATTTTTTGGAAGTTCTTTGATCACAATAATTTATGATTTGGCACACTCACGCGTGTAGATATAGTCACACACACATATGAATTAGCGATGAGTGTTATGTAGGAGATGGCATAAAGTGTAATGATTGCTGATAGAGGGGGGCAGATCCTATGATCCCCAAGGAGTGATTTGGAAAAATCTTGCACCATTTCTAATTTAAATCCCAAAGGATGATAGGACAAATTTGATGATGAAAAGATGGATTTTTACACATCTTTCGAGAAACAAGTGTATGAGATAACAAACTAGATAAAGGGATATCATTTTTAGAGTGAACAACATTAATTAACACATTCTAGAATGGAGGTTGTAGTGATGGACACACCATTAAGGCTCACCTACCAACATCAAAGAATGACCTTCTTGGGTGTGGTCATAGGGAAGAGATTGAAATGCATATACAAGACAAGCCACAAGTTTCAATCATACATGTAGTTAAATGTGTTATGGGGGAAGAATTTATAAAGATAGATCACAAGTATTGTGTTAGCACAAATGTCTCATCAATGTTTCTAGACATGATCTTATAAATGGGGTAAGAGAAGAAAATGGATGGTGTATTGTGCAGAAGGTTGAGATGGAGAAGAAATCTTGGTGAATTGGACAACATTCTTGAGAATGCGGTTGTGGGCAATTGCGTTCCCTCACCAAAAAACATCTACATAATTAGGATAAAGGGTTGTGAGGTGGACAAGTTCCCTCTCATTTTTTCCCCCACTCCTAACTTCTTATCTAGGCAAAGAAATGCGGGGAACATGAATTTGTCTTTTTTAAAGAAATTGTTGGACTTAATTCCCAATGAAGGTTTTGGATGGGTCCAAAATTACATCAAGGAGGAAAGACTAGTTCAGTTTGGAGGTGGGCTTAAATTGGAAGGTTTGACATTTTTGGGAGATAAGCAAGAGGACAAGGTGGTTGAAGCAGATGCAGGTGTTGAGGTCTCAACGGAGGAAGATGACGATGGCCTTTGTGGATGAGGGTGCCCAAAAAGGCGACAAGATGGGACTTCTTCTAGTGTTGTTGGTGCAATGAGTGGTGCGACATGTGGTGTTTGAAAGTGAATATATATTTCTGGTAACCCCAATTAATGTAAGGGGGTTTTAGAATCTAGGCTAGATAATGGTGGATAGGAATACGTAGAAGTTTTCCTCCAATTGTATTAATAGAGATGTAGTGAATGTAGTAGGGCTTTAGATTCTTGATACTGTTCTCATTTATGGATGTTGACAGATTCATAATACATGTAATATTTCATTTCTATCTTATATACGGTCCAACCTCTTAACTGTTATTGATTGATAAAAAAATACCATTTAAAAATAAAATAAATCCTAAAAATATGTAACACATAAAATAAATAACATGTATCACATAAAATTATAATATAATCTATTATCTTCTATATATTTTCTATTATAAACTAATTTATTATCTTCTATCCAATTAAGGGAAAAAACATAAAAGTATATTACATTTATTATTTTTCCAAAATAAAAAGATTACTTAATAATGCTAAATACATAAAACATATATTATAAATAAAATACACACTTAAAAATAAAATTAAAATAAAATTAGTGTTAAATAAATATTATAATTCTACTAAAATAGATGTAGTGAATATTTTTTTTCCTTAATAAATTCTCATAATTAGATAAAAACCAACCCCCAAGTTAAGCTACCCTTCCTCAATAGAAAGCTTTGAAGTCTATTCAAATTTAAAACCAATGATAAAAGCTGAACGGTTCAAAAGAGAGGGAAGAAATAAAAAAGCCGAACGGTTACCAAACCCCTCGAAAATAAAACCATCTATAACAAACCGCCTTCTAAGAACGCCATTTTGCCGTTATAACAAAAAAGCTGGCACACATTTTCTTGAAGGGTTTAAAAGCACGAAGCAAGAAAGAAACGAGAACATTCTCTGGAGAATCACATCTGAAGTAAACTAAACAGGTTTTTCTCTAACTACATTTATATTTACATTTCATCGCTTTCAGCAGGTTTGGTGGAAGTTATTTTTCGAAGTGCTTTCAGAAAAAGAGTTGTCAGCATGCTTTCATTTTTACTTACTTCGTAGTACAATTTCTTTTTCTATATATGCTAGTTGATCACAGGTATTTAAGTAATGTAGTCTCCCTATTTTCAGATGATTTTTTTTTTCAAATGTAAGTACCCCTGCGAAGTTTTTTTTTGGAAAGTTATGCTCATAAATGAATGATATAAATTTCTGACTAGAAAAAAATTGTGCCCAAAATTTTTCTAAAAAATTCAGTGTTAATTTTTTTTTTGAAGTTTAGTGAGAAGGGCTGTCTGTTGGGACTGAAATGAACAAGATAACTAAAATGAAATGCTACTGAAATGATCCGCTTTGTTGCGGACTTGTTGGGGAACATGTCCGCTTTGTAAATTTTACGTGAACATGTTTCTTTCTGGTATGCAATTAGCTTTTTTGGTTGTCAGTTGATGTTTGGGGAAATATCTCCATTTTATAAACTTCTCATCAAGATAATTATAATTTACTAGCTGTCCCATAGACTACTTTCGTTGTGTAGTTTTTAAACTTTTTTAGTCAAAAGCAGAGGATTTTTCTTTACGTAAATATTTCCATTACATCTATAATCCCTTAAGGGGCTTTATAGCACAAAATTCTGTAATTTCCTGACTCATTCGTTTTAAGCTAAGAAATCGAAGTCTGAATTCATTAGCTCACATTTGGCTAAGCTGTTGGGGCAAGAGGTTACTAATCTGTCAAAATCAACCAGGGCTTGCACCTGCCTTGACAGGGCCAGGCCTGGAATTTGAAGGTCACCCCTATCTGTCATATGATTTTTTTTTATGTCGTTTGGTTATTTTAATGTCTTTAAATTTTTTTATTATCGAATAGTTCATATGTTTTATTTTTAAAAAGATTTTAAATTAATATAAATATATAATAAACAATATAGAAACATTACATTACATACTAATTGTAAAAATAACAAATTTTTACATTCCTGAGATCTTTCTTGATTAATTATGAACAATTCAATTAACAGCCCAAAGATCATCAATTCCAAATATTTCACAAATGAAACTTAATATGATCTATTGTTTGAGATGACATACCTTGATTAACAGCGGAAGATGTAATGGCTGCCATCTATTCTGATTACCGATGCAATTCCTTTGCTTACTCACGGATCAGATGAGAATACCCACAGTAAAGGCTTCCTCTTCTTGATTCTGACTCTTGACGGTTACTCTTCTTCTCA
>MU224103.1:2381830-2399855 GCA_018584345.1 Thuja plicata | reverse complement strand
TTTCTTGATGGAGAAGAATACAACTCTTGGCTGGGAGAGAGAGGACCCAATCCTTTATATAACATTTAACTCTAAATCTCTAAATCTGGTATGTCCATCATATACCAATTCAACACTTAAGATTAATCACAGATCTAATGCTCAATTATAGAATGATCCATTTATGACTTTCTAATCGGGTCACATTAAGATTAGAAATTGCATAACTGAATTAGAAACTGCATAACTGAATTAGAAACTGCAGATTTCTAACACTAATATCATACATTAGTTATATATGAAAAAATCTCAAATATACTAAACACATTTCTAAAATTTATATATTCCATTTAAAAATGATTCTAAATTAATATGAATATATAATAAACAAAATAGAAACATATATATTACACACTAATATTAATGATCACCTAATAATTATATTATTAATAATAGCAAGTTTATAAATTCATATTAAATATTTTAAAATTTAGAAACATTCATTTTTATTATTTTTAAATGTCTAAATAAATTTATATTTTATCATAAATATTTTAAAATAGCATATATATATATTATAAAGTAGAATACTATATTGCTTATAATAATTTTTTACAGTTTGTTAATAATTTAAAGTGTCATATTTATGATTTTATAAAAATACAACATGTTAATTCATACGGTCTAAAAATTTTTCAAGCTGTCATATACGGTCCAAAAGTGCAAAGGCGACCATTATGGCCATCAAATTCAAGGCTTGGACAGAGCCTTTGAGGTTTTTAACTTCAGTTGGTGGCTTAGCATTTTGCCAACCTTATTAGATGACTTCAGGAATTTTAGGAAGTTTGGAAAAAACAAAAATCAGTTTAGACGTGTGTGTTTTGAAAGAAGTATATTTTATCCTTTTTTATTCATGTGGAAATAAAACACATTTGAGTCCACGCATATATGTCTAAAATGTTTACCTGTAATCGTAAAATTTTTAAGATATTCCATATTAGGCTGTTCTAAAGACAATTGTACATATTGATAAATTTGTTCAAAAGAAAATTATTTGTGCAATCTCTGAACTTGTTTTGTTGCTTCTATAACATGGGTGGTCCCATAGGCTTTTGATTTTTTTAATGTAAATAAGTCAATGCATTTCCCTTCCTATATCCTTGCTCTAATCCTTTCTTCAAATGGTTAAAAAAATAAAACTTCTTTTCCTACAATATTTGTTTTTTATTTTTTAAATATAAGTGAGGGTTCTATTGGGTCCTTGCTTACATGGAAAAAAAAAGGATATGTTGATCAAGCCTACAATGAAGAAACCTTCAAAGAAACATGATTTTTTTAATATTCAAATTTTGGGTGAAATTGATCTATGAAAGAGATGTTGTGGGCTAAGTGATTTTCAAAGATCTAATTTTACAACTAATGCCTATCATGGCAGCCATTGATTTTGTTTCTTTATCCTTTGTAAATTCCAAATACTTATGTCAGTGCTTGGCCACATTCATCTTCACTTTGTTCAGTGAATCCACCTATCGAGGTAAAGTCAATGCAATTGGTTCAATCAATGATCGAAGGGAAGACAGATGGCTTAGCTGCTTGGTTTGAATGTGATCTCTCACCTCACTTAATAGTTGTTAGATACAACAAAAGCTATGTTACCGGGGACGCGTTTCCAGCAAAAATTGACACGTCCCCATTTCCTGGACATCCCAAAAACTCAAAAACTTTCGGAGACCTTTCCCTTGGCTATCCCATAAAATTAATGTTTCAGTTTTGATAATTTGTTTGATTTCCACTCTCATGTGAACCCTAAAGTTAAATTATTTAACACAAAAATTATATGTTAAGGTTCTATAATTTATATAAGCATGCATTATGTATGTTTTTATATGAATATTTAAAATTCCCCTATATATTTTAAATTTTCCCTATTTTTTATATAGCTGTTCGTACTGTCGTCCCCTACTTCGAGAAAAAAAATCCGTCTCGAAAACCCGTTTCCTTGTCCTCATGTCCCCCTGTCCCGGAAACCTGGGGTAACATAGAACAAAAGTGAACCCACAAACTAGTAAATCCCACCTTATCGAGGTAGGTTGGACATGTCGTTGTTTTAAATGGAGAAAGCCTCCAAGTCCACCCAAAATTGTTAGAAGAAACCAACATTTTCTGCTTTGACAATCGTAGATATGGTGTAACTAGTTCCCAAAGACATTGTAGAACAATCCCTCTATATTCCAAATTTCAACTAAATCTTATTAAATAAATCCTCTAAGCTAAACTCATCTTAGAAGTTGTGAAAGAAGAGCCAAAGCTCTTCATCCCCTATGTGAGAAGAGAATTTTTATGGTCATGTCAGTTAGAACCCATCCCTGATAGCCTCTCAAGCTTCTAAACTCTTTCCACCTCAATTTTTCTTCCCTTCTTTACCAATATTTCAAACTAATCTATATTGCGTAGAGCTCCTTGGCCCAAAATTATGAAAGGAAGCTCTCTCATTTTAGGTTTTAGACAATCTTCCCTCACTTCATAATACAAAGGGAGACTCTCAATTGACCCTCATAATTGTTTCTTTGATTTCATGAGCCAAAGGAGATGACATGGAAGGATTGAATGTGAGGCTTTGAAGAGTCTACTTTCACATAGGCAAATAAAATTTCTTCAATCCCTTCCCATTGAAGAATCTTCTTTCATGAACTCTTCTATCAAACTATTAATCTGCCTAAGAATTATGGATTCTCCATTTCCACAAGCAACCTATATAGCCAAACACGCATGAGGATTTGGGAATTCTTACCCAAATTAGGAACCAAGAGCAAAGTCCACGATTTTACAAAAAATTCTATGCTGTCGTGAAACCGAGAAGACACAGAGCCCTCATCTTTTTTGATTGAAACCTAACTTGGAAGAAATCATTGGCCAAAATAAAATTCTTAGGAAGAGAGCGAGTCAACCAAGTAGTTGTCATCCAACATTTCAATTCCTCACCATCAAGTTGTTTTCCTAATAATCTATAAATCAAGATCATGCTCGTAAATCATTAGAGAAATCTTTGGAGTTAGCATCTAAGGTAACCAACTTTGGAGTTTGTTAGGCAAATCTAAATAACTATATCACCCAAAAAATAGTGTCTCTAATATCTTTGTCCCCAAGTCTAAGCCCTAGGCCTCCATATTTACATCAGAATTAAAATCATCTATAGGAGGAATAGATGAATTGCTAGTAGAAGAGGGCTTCACCACATTTTTTTGGCACACATTTTCCAGTCAACTTGAACCCTTTTGAGATGCTAATATTTGAAGACAATTTTGAACTTTGAACATTCATAAAAGGCCTGGTAGCATTTATACAATTTGAAAATCTCAAGCAATTATTGTTTTTGTGCTCCTCTAAGATAGTGTTTGATATCTTGCAAAAATGGTCTGGATTGTTCATAGGGACAAACAATAGCTACTACTTTATTGATGTTTAAATTTCTTCCCCAAAAATCATTAACAATGAAACTCCCATCAAATCTAGTTTCCTACCTGGTGGCATTAGATGGACTTCGGCCTGCTTCAAGATCATAGTAAATCTTCGTAGGCTTCAATGCCTCACATTCTACACGTCCTCTTCTTCAACTCTTAGAGAATAAAATTGTGCCCTCAATTGGAAACACAAACTACTTTAAAACCACAAGCCCTTGCTCACTCCTCCAATCATGTGAAGGCATTCACTCCACTTGGATAAAAAAAATTGGGGTGAGTTTGGGGCAGAGCTCATAGAAACATTGGTGTGGACTTGGTTCTTTAATATGGTTGACATTGACCTCATCTCATGGCATCCCCATGTCAAAACATGGGCGTGGGCTTTTGTTTATGCATTGGGGTAAGTGTAATTGTAGAATTTTGTAGCTATAGTTGCATAGATCTAGCTGAAAGAAAAAAATAAACCTTGCAGGAAAATTACATAGAGAAACAGAGCTGCTCAGAAAATGAAATTGAATTAATCATTATATTTCCTTAATTACAAAGCATGATATTTATACAAAGTTAACCACACTATAAACTGAAATTACGGTGAAGAATAGTTGGATAAAGATCACTTATTGGATAAAGATCACTTATCCTATAGTTGGTCTTACGCATGAAAGGCAATCACCTACAATTTGTGCAGTAACAAAAGGATCTGACTAAGAATAACAGCCTCTCATCCGTAAATTAAAGATCAAAACAAAAGGTGACTGTGAGATTAGAATTAAACACTAACACCCCCCCTTAATTCTAACTAAGGAGAAAAGGAAACAAAACCTAATGATAGGAAAGTGGAAAGAGGGAAAATCCAATGGGAACAAACCCCCCCCTCAAAGTAGATGCTAATAAAGCAAGAGAACTATTGTACTACAGTTTCTTTCACCCCAAGAAGATCTCGTAGAAAGTGAAATGGAAGAGAAGATGGATCCCTCCATAATGTGTAGTCAATGGTAGATGCTTGAAACTGGATGTAGGTGGACCATGATCTTTGAACAACATTCTTCCCCTTAGGAAGAAACAAAACCAAAGATGTATGAATGAAGTCTCCCCAATCTCGAAAAGAGTATGTAGGAAGAAAACTCTAGATGTATGATGTCTTTGAAATTTGCTCCATAATTTCCGTGTTGATCTTGAAACTTGTCATAATCAAATCAGGTACTGCTGAATATGACAATCTAGAAGCTCTTAGAAACTTATGTAGAGCACAATCAAAAGACTCATGTATCTCCTCAAAAGACAAATAGATCTCCTCAAAATGTTGTGCAAATGTATCCAAACTCAAATCATCAGGAATGATCATGCAAAGAATGAAAAAGAGGGTCAGAAGGTTCCCTCACAACAACTGAAGAAGAATTACCCTCATCATAGAGAAGATGTATGCAATCAATAGTGTCATCTAGATCCGAAATGAGGGATTCTACAAACAAAAAAGAGATGTCTGATAGAAATTGATCCCATGGAACTGGATCTAGAAGACAAAAATGAGCCTATCGAAGAGAATCTGTACTAGCATTTGAAGAAGCCGAGATCTTTGTCAAACTGGCAAGTGGAGGTGACTGAATAGCTTCCAATACCGGAGATGTAGAAAGAGGAAAATTTGGAGGAGATGTCTTTGTGTAATCAAGACAATCAAGACTCTTCCAATAAGCAAGTTCCTCTTCAGTGTCATCGTCATACATAGGATCATTGTCATTATCAAGGGAGAGAAGCATATCTATAGCTGGATCATCTGGGAATGGAGATTCGGTCGGATCTCCATATCTTTCCCATAGATTGGCCCAAAGAGTGCGAGGGCACTCAATGTGTGATAGAGCCCATGATGTGCTGTCCCTAACACTTAAACCAATTAATCCTAAGACATGATCATTTCTACTTTCCCAAGTAGTTTTCTGCCAACATGAACTTGGTTCAGGAATAAGTCCATACAAATGTGGCAATAGATGAATCCATCGACAGTGCTTTAGGATTCCATCACGCCAGGACTTATAATTTCCTTCTTCCAAAATGATGACAGATGGATGACTTTTTATTCCCATTTTAGCCTTAGACTATCCCCTTTTGGAACTTTATTTTCAGTTCATGAATACAAAAAATAAATTAATAAACTCCCAAGACAATGAAAAAATTCATTCTAAAATAGCTTTGACATTTTGTTCCTGCAAAAAAATATCTCCTTAGCACCTAAGCTCTGATATCATGTAGAGTTTTGCAGCTATAGCGGCATAGATCTAGCTGAAAGAAAAAAATAAATCTTGCAGGAAAATTTTCAGAGAGAAATAGAGCTGCTTAGAAAATGAAATTGAATTAATCATTATATTTCCTTAATTACAAAGCATGAGATTTATACAAAGTTAACCACAGTATAAACTGAAATTACGGTGAAGAACAGTTGGATAAAGATCACTTATCCTATAGTTGGTCTTACGCATGAAAGACAGTCACCTACAATTTGTGCAGTAACAAAAAGATCTGACTGAGAATAACAGCCTCTCATCCGTAAATTACAGATCAGAACAGAAGGTGACTGTGAGATTAGAATTAAACACTAACAGTAATTAGGTGTCTCCATAATCACAAGGTGCCCTACCTATTGGACCTTAACTTGGGTTTATGATGTTAATCTCCTTATTTTCATCACTAGCCCCAAACCCATTGGGCATTATTTGTTTGTTCATATTCTCCATATTTCATTCTTCTTTTGTGTAATTCTCGGGGGAGGTTGTACCTGGCCTTTACTACAGGGCAGGCTAAGATTGGAATATATTCTTTAAGATTTCCAAGATTTCTAAATGTGGATTAGGATCAACTACCTAGTGGTCATGTTGAGGGGACATTCAAAACTTTCCTCAACTAGTCTACAAAATATGTTTTATGAACTATTTTCTGTTATACAGTTCCATGGAAAATGACATCTTCATGTATATTATACTTGAATGCTTTTTATGATTGTAGCATTGGTCTGCTGTTTTTTCCCTGTTTTATTATGATTTTCAATATGGCAGCATCAAAGGTGGAGCACTTTAGTGAACTTCTGCAAACTTATATCAGCTGTTAGAAACAAAGTTTGCAGGTAAAGAAATTTACTAGAGACCTCTTTAAGTTGTGGAACTTTGGGCGCCTCTGTTTTGAATACTACCAGCACTTGAAGACTTTATAGAAATAAAGATCAAATAAATATGGTATTAAAATATTTTTAAAGTCCAAAGTAAAGAAGTAACATCCAGAAGAAAGCTTATTTAAATTTCTCAGTGAAGCATATAAACCAGATGAAAAGTCAATGTTTTATAGAATTTTAAAAATAGAGATTATGCTCATGGATAGATATCTGTGAGGTATTGTTTTTGGATTTGAGACAAGAATTAATAACAATAAGGCAAATACTGTGACAGTTTGGCAGCAGGAATTGGACCGGAATTGGCATTATCTAATTTTGGATAATGCCAAATTCCATGTTTGGGTCCTTGGAAAAAAATGGAATTGGAATTCCGAAATTCTCATTTTGCCCCCAAAATGGGAATATCATCTTCCAATTCCAATTTTTACAAAAGCAAATTTAATATTTCGTGGGATCCGTGACTATAAAGATGTATATTATATTGCTATAAGGATGTATATATATACATGTGTGTATATATGCATGTGTGTATATATACATACATGTATGTGTGTATATATACACACATGTATGGTGTGTGTATATGTGGGTATATACACACGTGTGTATATGTCTATATATATACACATGTATGGTGTGTGTATATATACATGTGTATATGTACACAAATGTGTGTATGTGTATATATATATACACGTGTGTATATGTATATACATGGATACACACTTGTGTGTGTATATGTGTGTATATATACACACATGTATCTGTACATGTATATATACACATGTGTGTATATATACATAAATGCATATATATGTGTATACACACATGTGTGTATATGTGTGTATATATACACACGTGTGTATATGTGTGTATATATACATAAATGTGTATACACACATGTGTGTATGTGTGTATATATATACACGTGTGTATGTGTATACATGGATACACACTTGTATGTGTATATACACACACATGTATGTGTGTATACACACAGGTGTGTATGTGTGTATATGTGTGTGTATACACACACATGTGTGTATGTATGTGTATACATGTGTGTATATACACACATGTATACACATATACACATGTGTGTATATATATACACATGTATATATACATGTGTATATACACACATGTATGTATGTATATATACACATGTGTGTATATATACACACCATATTCAAAGAAATTAAAAAATAAAGAATTAAAATTCCTTATGCATCTTCTCATTCATCTTCCGGGTGAACCAAACAGGTCAGACCATATTCTAGATTTCATTTTGAGGATAAGCATCTTCCTGAATATGCAGCATCTTCCTGAATTGACCATATCCAGGATATAGTATTCCAGTACCCAAACGGGCCGAAAAGGAAGAAGAGCATATGGTTTTTCCAATGTCTCAATTGAGGACGATGTCATTCCTCATTTCATATAATGCAAGAGTACAGGAAAGGGCATAACTTTCTCTAAACGGTATGTGGCACGGGAGATATGCCAGAACTTCCATACGTAGGAAATTGATTGTAAAATTGCAGGATAACTGAAGGAGAAATCGTGACTCAAGAATCAAGGATCTAAACTATTAACTAGAATCTGTTGGAGAAAAAGTTTATGGGGTTCAATCCAATCACCCTTTACATTCCTATTATACCAACCGTGTTGTTTGAAGAACTTTGCAAGGTGAAACAAGAGTGGACAATGTTGTAAACAGAGGTTGACATTTAGAGCTCATACTTGCAGCAAAACAAAAGTAGTAAAAAATGATACACGCTGATGTTTTAGGTGTCATTGATAATGGCAAGGGGAACAATGATGATAAATGAAATAAAAATTATCTTTATTAGTCATGATGGATGTGGTTATACTCTTACCAAGAGGCAGAAGGAATCTAAACTAGAACTTATTTTTATTAGTGACAATGAATGGTGCTTATCGTCAAACTAGGAGGAAGGAGGAATTCGAAATACAATTGTTTAGCAATGAGTAGTACTGTTGTGGCTAACCTCTAACTCCTACCTTAGTTACAATGCATACGAATTTTGTAGGAGTACTTGACATAACTGAAATGCTGATTTACCTTATGCATTGCGAAACATGGCATATGTACAGAAATATTAATTACTTTCATCTCAAAATAGAATGATTTTATTATCATTAGGACTCAAGCACATGGATGAGGACCCTATCCTTATAGCCATACCCGCATCTCTTGGTGATTGTATGTACGTATACAACATCTAGGTGTGCCCTTATTCATTTATTCCCATATTTTGATTTCAAACACCCACTCTGTACCATGCCTAAATCCCGTGCTTACTAGTGATCATGAGGGATGGCAAATGATAGGAGCAAAGTAGCAAAATATTACACAATAACCATTACCGTTATTTCCTTTCTTTCTTTCTTTATTTTAAGGAGAGTTCCTTCTGATATGGAATTTTGCTATTGAGAAGTTCTACTATCATTTCATCTCTTTAGACAACATTGAGTTTTAGATGCCTAGTTGGGCCCTTTCCTTCTGTTGTTATATTAGCTAGAACGTTTGGCTGCTGCTAGTTCCTTGTTTTGGAAATCATCATATTTGTTTGCTCTGAAAATTTTGTGATTTCTCAGCGATCTTCTTTACTAAGTATACTCATGTCTTTGTCATCTCTCCATGGTTCTTATGATGAAAACCTAAATGAAATTGGCAAAAGTTATTATGCATAACATTATTGGTATTGTAAAATTCCCTCGCAGTTAGTTCCTGAAACTTATAGACATTAATTCTCACCCTGCAGGGATTAGCATTACTGGTATCTAGACAATAAATTCCCCTTTCTTTATTGGATATGCATTAAATTATTTTGGGTCTTATTGTATAGTTTACTCATACACAACTCTTATCTGTTGGACAAGCACAATCATGTGGATTTTCGTTTACCAATTGGGTAATTGATATGGTTGTACAGGAAATCATAGACCCCTTTGATGTTCTTTACTAGTGTGTGTTTTAAAATTTGATGTTGGAAATGTGGAAAGTTTACTTGAGTTTGTTTTAAGGCTTATCAGCCACAAGAAAATTATTTCATCAGCATTATCGGTAACCTCGTAAAAACTCCAATCTCAAGCTTTTGAATGAAGTACATATAGTTCAGGCACATTGAGTGTAAACGTTCCAGAACTGAGATCACAAATGACCCTGTTGAAACTATTCAGAATTACAAACTTTTACTTTCAGTCAAATCTGGAGCAAAAGTCACTACATATCAATGCTTTATAATATTGAAACAGCAGCCCAAATTCTACAATGGATTGTTAGGTCTTTCTTGATAGCTCAGTTTCTGGTACAATTGTAAATAACTTTTCAAGTAGATCCAATCACGTGATGTCTTTGATGGCCAAGAAAGTGTTCCTATGCTTGAGAGAAATGAACTGAATTCTAATGTTTTCAATATTTTATAAGGTGGAGCTCTATGTTTATGCTTGACTGATTTAACCTACATGAAGACAGTAACTTAGCTTGAAATTCAATCCTGCACAGTAAACAAGTGATTGAGCATTTTAGTCTTCACACTCAGAAGATGTACCTGTTTGCACTTGGAAATCTATGGAAACTAAGTGCACCTCATTTTTTGATATTACTCTATCTAGCTCAAACTATATATAATCCCAACTTCTTGTAAAGCTTGCAAACCTTTGAATTGGGATTTTTTCTAGTTTACTTAATTTTGTAGTATAATATGAATCACTCACATCTTTTAATTGTTTCAAAGAACTTAAATTTATTTTTCATTTTTGACACAACTGAAAATACATAGAAAAAAGTATTTTGAGGCAAGTGTTTAATTGTGGACCAAGAACTGCACTATTGCAATTGGAAATGGAAAGCATAATGTTTTAGAATCAAGAATTTCTTCTACGCAGGGACCATGGTCTTCCTAAGTGGTCAAGTACTCTTGAGTTTGACTTGACTCCTTCAACAAGCAATTACAGTCCAGAAGGACCAGAACTCACTGAAAGAATTACTCTGGACTCCATAAATTCTTCTGTAGAAAATCGCAATACCCCTCTTAAGTGGGGAGTACTCTCAAGTTGGCATTGATCCTTTGTGAAAATGAGCAAAAGCAACTGTTTTTGTGTCATGAAATTTTGTAGTTTTTGAGTTGGATCATCTGAGATGGCACTTAGTCAAGTCTTTTCTAATTTATTGCTTAGCTATTTCCAGTTCTTTTTCCCAGTTAAGTTCTTACTCCTGGGCTTGTTGACCGATTCATAAGCCTGACTCATGTGGCTATGCTTCTTTAAGAGATTTCTTTCAAAGAAAACTCAAACGATAGATTATACTTTAGGCAAACCTTCAAGGATTGTTCACTCGGGATATTTTATAACTATTCTCAAACCCACATTGTCCTAAGCCTCTAAAACTGCTGCTCTTATATAGTACAATTATTCCATAGTGTGAAAAGTATTCTTCTTTTTTATGATTGTTTTTCATCCTAAATTTAGTCCAATTATGGAATACTCTGTTATGAAAGAGTTTGTTCTTCTTTTTTCCTAATCAATGTTTTGCAAAGGACAAGTGACCTTCCTTGGATTGATAAAGAGAAGGATAAGGGGGAATCAAATTCGTATCAACAAATGATTAAAATAGATCTATACAACTTGAATATGCAGTCAGTATAAAAAAGAAGCTCCGAAAAGAGGCTGCAAGCCCAAGGCCTAAAATCAAACTAGAAGCATACAAAAATTAGCTACCGAAGGGGATGAATCTAAATCCAGTGAACCATTAACTTGTCAAAATGAATGCATTTAAAGAAATCCTTTGAGTTAAAGCTTTTTATACAACTTAGATATATGTATTCTCTAAATACATTGCTCTGGTGTATTGCAGATCTGCGTCTGATTTGAATAGTCATTGCTGTTGGTAGCACTAGTTTAACAAAACACTTCAAGAATGCAAGTGTAAGTTTTACTTCCTTTTTATTTGAAAGATCAAATGTATTTTTATTTTATATTCTTTGATTTAAAAGCATAGAAATGGGAAGACGATCCACTTACAAATCTTACCTTTGAGGTTTCAGAAACCTATATCATCTACCATTCAGTTTTGAACACACATGTATGTATATGTGAAGAGAGAGATAGGAGTCAGGGAGATGGTTCTTGTGATCATGGTCATATATACAAAAATCAGCTTTGATCTGTAGACAATATTTCTGAACCTTGATTTTACGTTTTGTTCGATGTAGTTGTGTGTGCTCTGAGTACATAAAAGCACAATCTTTAAATAACATAAATGATCAAACAAATTTTAATGTACTTAGACAGAGGCCCCTTTTGTATGTCATCTACCATTGAATTTTCAAACAGTTTGTACTGTCTAAAAAGAGAAATTGGAAATGGGGATGTGGTTCTTGTGATCATGTTAGTACATAAAAAAAAGCCATCTTTGATCTGTAGACTATTATTGAATCCTGATTTTCTGTTTTGTTATATGTATCTGTATTTTCCGTGAGTAAATAAACTTCTCTATTTAAATAAAATAAATGATCATAGGAATTGTAGCACACTTAAGTCCCTTTGCATTTTCTGGATTAATTTTACTTATGATATAGTTACGTATGAGTGGCTTTGTGCAACTGGCATATCTATTATGGCTCATTCAAAATGTCTCACTTCCATTTGTCCATAGTTTTCAAATAGTTTTTCCTCATTGGTTTTGCTAACAGGACTTTTGTTTTGTTACACTGCAGTGACATTGTTTCAAATTTTGACATTGCTGAATTTGGGGCTACAGAATTGATCCTAAACAATGGGATGAAAATATGTTACAAGTGCACTGGTTTTCCTGAGGATCGGGTGAGGATTACCCAAGCCATATAAATAGAATGTTTTCTTTTGCATACCATATATTCATTTAATTTGACATTAAATCTATATGCTCAATAAAGGATTCAAAATAGAGTGTGGAGTACTCAACAATCTTACATAAAAAAGTCAAGCATAAATTGTACTTTCATCTTTTAATATATTGATCATTATGTCGATGATATTTTGGGTATTTACTGTTTACTTATCTCATAAAATATCCATTTTTTAATTAACTAACCGACTCATAAATACAGCCCATCAAGGGACCCTTGTGGCTTGGGAAATCAATTACATCAACTTTACACAGTAGACAAAGGATGAACACTAACATTGGCAACTTATTGGTACACTTGGAAACTCAATGTTCAATCACACTAACATCTGCCTTGAGCACAAACTTGACAATCTAATAGATACCTGACTTAGACTCAGCACAAACCCGACAATCTAACTTTTGTCTTGGATTGACACTCCAATAGCTAATTTCTTATTTAGACTTTGCACAAACTCCACATTATGACAAATAAAATAAAATATGGGGATTTTTTAAAGGATTTAAGACTTTTTCTATGCATTCTTTAGTAAATCAACTTTAAAGACACCATTAACTAATAAATTATAATCTACTTTGATCACATACACAAGTATACATTGAGTAAATGAGTACAAAAGAGCATTTGCTTTGTAAGTGTAGAAACTCATTGACTATGATATTCATGCATCAAAGACAAAATTTGAAGTAGAACTATGGTTGAGAGGAGCTTGCATCTCTACAAAGAGTTTTTTAATAATGAAATTGTTCAAGATTTTATCATGAAAGGAATAGATTGGAGAGGTGGCACATGAGTTGGAGCTTCTAGAGAATAGCAGGATACATAATGTGTTTTACATCTCTTTCCTTTAGAAGGCTCTTGAGATGCCAATTACAATTTCAGAGGAGCTTTTGCCCCTTGTTGAGGAGGGAAAGCTTGCATTGGAACTAGTTGAGATCATAGATTTCAGGGTGAGGGGGCTTAGGTCTCGTATGATCAAATAGTATCTTGTCAAATGGAAGGACTTACCGGTTGAGGATGCCACATGGGAGAGAGTAGATTTGGAGCATCCTAATTTAAAATTGCTTGTGGGACAGCAATTCTAGGAAGAGGAGACTATCATGTCTCCTTTTCTCTAAGCGGGACCTATTTTCAATTTCTCCTTATAGCTCATTTCAGTCCCTTGAGAGAAATCAAGGAGTGCTAGGGGGGCCATTCTTTTGGCGTGCTTGTGGCGCCACCCTTGGTGCTGACCGACTTCATATTTTAACTTTGGCGCCAACCTATATTTGGGCTGACTTGCTTGATTAAGGTGTTTGGCTTCATATATGTATCAACATTCTTGGAGCAATAATCACCATAGATCAACTTGGAATTTATTTGCATTGGCGATTTCATGTATTTACATGCCCACATTGGATACATCTATGATATCAGTATCGACAATATCATATCATACTTCTGCGTTAACAACATCAACAATATACATCTGCAATATCACCATTAGTGATATCATATCATACTGATATATTGCTGAAGGGTACTCCCCTTATTCAACCAAACACACAAAACATGGAAATAAACAGAAAATTGCAAGAACATAACAATGGAAAGAACAATAACAGTTGCTTTCTATTATCTTCAATGAAACAACATTACAATAATCAGAAAAGTAACATGCTACAGCCTCATGGGCATTTTCATTACGATAATCTGCAAGATAGAGCCACAATCTACACTTCTGGAACTGGAACCTAAAATCCCAGATCAACACTCTATTTTCCAGTATGAACGGGTACATGAAAACATATAGCAGTAGATAGAGGAGACCATTAGACAGTTTGTCTGAATTCAAAAAGCAAACTGATGCCTTGGTTAGACAGTTGGATCATAGTCGGGATATTCAGAACATGATTTGTGAACAATTGTCAGATCCGGCTACCATTGACAAGGCAACTAGATACATGGTTTCGTTCTTAGGCAGATCTTCTTCTTGTAGGACGTAGGATACGAGACAGGTTGACATGGTGAGGGAGGTCAGGAGAGATCTGCGGGATGATTTCACAGCTGCACTTGGGCCTAGCACATCAGTGTTGAGGATCAGTGCCCCTCCAGTTGAGTTACCCCACACTTTGATTTGTAGGGTCATTACCTATCTCAGTGGACGAGCACATGACAGTTACACAGGCCGGCAGTTGCATGGAGACTCAACACTCAATTGATGATCCGGTGATACAGCAAGAGTTGACACTTGCAACTGAATTATGTAGCACACCGGATTGTATTATAGAGACAGGCAACGACTTATGTTTAGATTGCCATGATGATAGTTCTATGGTCGATATTGAGGGAGTTGCTAATAGTGGGAGTGTTGTAGTGTTGGAGGATATGACAGTGGACTCTGGATTGCCAGAGGACGAGGATACCACTTTTGAGGATTGCCTTGAAGAGATGGAGTTAGATAGTACAAATCTGGATAGCGGTAGTCCCGAGATGGGGTTAGGGCAGGAGATGCCAATACTCTCCTGTGTTGAGGATTTGAGCATGGAGTCCGCATGTGATGATACCAGTGTTGAGTCGGAGACAGTAGACACGGACTCATGCCAGCATGACTCAGACTCATTTGTTAGTAGGGAGTCAGAGGAGGTTCAGCTCGAGTCACCAGAGGAGGTAGAGCCTTTGTTAGCATCTTGGTTTGCTACCGATACTTTGTATGTGACCCCTAAGGGTGACTCCATCAGTGGTGAGTCATGTCTGTATCAGACCCTAGGAGAGGACTCTGAGTTGCTGGAGAGTGCAGATGGGTCCCAGGATTTGGATTATTCAGTGGTTACAGGGGATGAGGCAACTGAGAGTGTTGAGGAGGTAGATTCTGTAGCAACTTCCTCGGGTATAGAGGAATTTGATGGAGATGTGTCAGATGCTAGTATTCCGTTTGAGGATGAGTTCAATTGTTAGTTAACAGAGCTCAGATGACAACACATAGGGTTCTGAAAGGAGTATGTTTGGTACCACTTCTAATCACAATACGAACAATGTGTCAGGGGTGATGCATAGGAGGCCTATTATTCAGAGTCATCATGTGTCTAGTCAGTTGAGAGTCAGCGAGCATGATATTGTTACTGCATTCGAGCATTTTGATGTTGCTCGACAGCTGCAGGCTGTTCATGGATGGGGTGCTCCTATGGATGATGAGCATGGTAGTTGTTACTTGTCTCTGACGGAGATTCATGCCTTACGGGGAGGCTGTCAGAATTTTGAGACAGGACTTTTTTTGGTTGGTAGCCGACCGAGATCACCTAGTTGAGTAGGGAAGTACAACATATGAGGCACTCTTGGATAGAGAGGACGAGGTGAGTGAGCTTACTCGGGAGCTCACGACGACTTCTGAGGTTTTAGAGAGCACTCAGTTGGCTCTCCAGGAGTCACAGGTTCAGTTAGCAGAGGTGACTATGGAATTGGAGCAGCTTCAGTCTACACCATCACCAGATCCAGTGTAGTTACATATTGTGGTGTCTAATGATTTGACAATATCCACAGTTGGGGTTGTTGGATGCAATGGAGTTGGGGATACATCCACCCTTTATTCTAGTGTTGGAGGTACAGGTTCACTTCCATTGGATACTTGTGCAGTTGAGTTAGGCACTGCAGTAGAAGGTTGCGGTGTGCCTGACATTGGGGTGGATAGTTCGGTTGGGATGGATACTCTAGTTGGTAGCATTGCGTCAGGTGATATAGTATAGGGCATTGTTGGTAGTGTAGTGGACCCGTCAGTGTTCAGTGTTTCTGTTCATGACACTACTCCTTTGATTGCCCAGCAGGGAGGCATGGTATCACCTGAGTTGGTTGTTAGTGATCGCATAGCTGACAATGATAGGCAGTTGGCTACGCCATAGTTACACGATGACCAGTTATGGATCCGAGGGGAGCAGATGGATGCTACCACCTATAAATTTTACTGCACAAAGTCATTCTTGGATCACCTTCTTGAGAGTTCAGAATTTCGTGAGGGATCTTACCGAGCTTCTGAGGGTGTAGTCATCCGGGTTACTGGCGCAATTCGGTGTTTGGTGAGAGAGATTGTAGGTACCTTGACTATGATGCTCCCGCACAGAGATTTTGAGGTTGGGTTTGTTGAGAGGGTCACCCAGGACCCTGTCCAACTAGTTGTGCAGAGTTCGAGATTGAAGCCATCTTTGGGTTCGCGACTGGGGGATGATGAGCCTCTGACAGAGATCAGAGCATTTTATCATCGTTACACAGTGAGGAGTGCTCATTATTTTTCCTTTGACCCACATGTTGATGAGTTGATGGCACATAGATGTGGGTTGGCTCTTAGTCTTTACCATCTGTTATGTGATGGGTTCACGCCATCAACAGTTGATGCGAGTTTTGGCTGCAAGTCAATAGCAGGTAACTTGCAGAGTTATGGTGATTGCAGAGATTATATGATGGGCGGATATCCGGGTCTTGGTACAGCTTTGTTCAGGGGTATTCATCACTGTTATGCAGATGGTCTACACACTCAGTTTAGGCTAGTTGGGTGTGCAGGGGGAGTTCAGTGTGTACGGGATCCGAGTCACCCATACATCTTGGGTTTTGATATTCCTGAGATTTATTTCTCTTGGGATCCGAGCAGAGATAGATTCAGTACGGGAGTGTGGGTGAGTGGTTGTTATGGATCTTTTTATAGAGTCATCCCATTTGTTTTTCAGGGGATGCTACAGGAGCTTGCACTTTGCGCTAGAGGCAGGGCTTACAGTTTTCCGTGGGATCCAGGTGGATTGTGATGTTTCTTGTTCCGGTGATTGCTTAGGGACAAGCAATCTTGGGGAGGGAGGACTGTAATGTCCCCATTTTTAGTAGGTTATTGAATTGGTGCCAGGTCATTATTGCGATCCTCGTGGTCTGGTGAGGTGTTTAGAGGGTCATTGGTATGAACTTACTATTTATAGTAAGTCAATGGATAGTTCTAACGACCTCAGATGAGTAAGAGGAGTTGAATGATGCTCTCGGTTTTCATTTCTGGCTTCCAGTTTGGGCTCCAAGAATCTTGGAGAGAGCATCTAGTTTTAGTAAGTCACCCTGTTAGGTTCATTCATCATCTTTCATCATTAGGATCACTCCTGTGCAAACAAATTTCGATTCGGATGCTTCTTCAGTTGTTTTCGAAAGACGGGTGGTTTATTATTATTATTCTAGGATGCCGGTTCGGGTTCGAATTCGGGTTTGAGTTCGAAGAACCGGTTCGCCGGTTCGACAAAATTTTGAAAAAGGGGTTTTTGGGTTCGGGTTCGTTTTTTCAAAAACATGTAATTTTATATATATATATATATATACATATTTTGATATTTATGCAGCTTAGAAGCATGAGTTAAGATTAGAATGTCACATAGTATCATAAAAAGTAAACATTTAAACAATAAAAACACTTGTAATTTTGTAATCATAGCATCATGAATCATGAATCCATGATCATACCATCATATACTTCAAGTTCAAGTTCAACATCAAAGATTCAAAACATTAAA
>MU224103.1:2353553-2377694 GCA_018584345.1 Thuja plicata | reverse complement strand
GCGGCAATCCCGAGATTGGGTTAGTGCAGGAGATGCCAGTATTCTCTTGTGTTGAGGATTTGAGCATAGAGTCCGCATGTGATAATACCAGTGTTGAGTTTGAGACAGTAGATACAGACTCATGCCAGCATGACTCGGATTCATTTGTTAGTAGGGAGTCAGATGAGGTTCAGTCCGGGTCACCTGAGGAGGTAGAGCCTTTGCTAGCATCTTGGGTTGCTTCAGATACTTCCTATGTGACTCTTGAGGATGACTCTACTAGTAGTGAGCCATGTCAGTATCAGACCTTGGGAGAGGACTCTGAGTTGTTGGTGAGTGCAGATGGGTCCCGGGATCTGGATGGTTTAGCGGTTACAAAGGACAGGGTAGCTGAGTGTGTTGAGGAGGTAGATTCTATAGCAGCTTCCTCGGGTACAGAGGAGTTTGACGGAGACGTATCAGATGCTACTCCATTTGAGGATGTGAGTTCAATTGTCAGTTCACAGAGCTCAGTTGGCAACACACTGGGGGATAGTGTTTCTGAGAGGAGTATGTTGGGTACCACTTCTATTCACAGTGTGGACACTGTGCCAGAGGTGATGCATAGGAGGCCTATTATTCAGAGTCATCATTTGTCTAGTCAGTTGAGAGTCAGCGAGCATGATATTGTTACTGCATTCAAGCATTTTGCTGCTGCTCGACAGCTGTTGGTTGTTCATGGAAGGGGTGCTCCTATGGATGATGAGCATGGTAGTTGTTACTTGTCTTTGACAGAGATTCATGCCTTACGAGGGGCTGTCGAAATTTTGAGACAGGATTATTTTCGGTTGGTAGCCGACCAAGATCACCTAGTTGAGTGGGGAAGTACAGCATCTGAGGCACTCTTGGATAGAGAGGATGAGGCGAGTGAGCTTACTCGAGAGCTCACGACGACTTCTGAGGTTTTAGAGAGCACTCAGTTGACTCTCCAAGAGTCACAAGTTCAGTTAGCTGAGGTGACTGTGGAATTGGAACAACTTTAGTTTACACCAGCACCAGATCCAGTGCAGTTACATATTGTGGTGTATGGTGATTTGATGATGTGCACAGTTGGGGTTGTTGGATGTGATGGAGTTGGGGATACATCCACCCTTGATTCTATTGTTGGAGGTACAGGTTCACTTCCATCGGATACTTGTGCAGTTGAGTTAGGCAATGTAGTAGAGTTTTGCGGTGTGCCTGACTTTGGGGTGGATATTCCGATTGGAATGGATACTCCAATTGGCAGCATTGCGTCAAATGATATAGTACAGGATGTTGTGGGTAGTGTGGTGGACCCGTCAGTGTTTCTGTTCATGACACTACTCCTTTGATTGCTCAGCAGGGAGACATGGTATCACCTGAGTTGGTTGTTAGTGATCGCATAGCTGGTGATGATAGGCAGTTGGCTACGTCGCAGACATGATGACCAGTTATGGGTCCGAGGGGAGCAAATGGATGCTACCACCTATAAATTCTACTGCACAGAGTCATTCTTGGATCACATTCTTGAGAGTTTAGAATTTCGGGAGGGATCTTACCGAGCTTTTGAGGGTGTTCTCATTCGAGGTACTGGTACGATTCAGCGTTTGGTGAGAGAGATTGTAGGTACCTTGACTACGATGCTCCCTCACGGAGATTTCGAGGTTGGGTTTGCTGAGAGGGTCACCCAGGACCCTGTCCAACCAGTTGTGCAGAGTTTGAGATTGGAGCCATCTTTGGGTTCGCGACTGGTGGATGATGAGCCTCTGACAGAGATCGGAGTAGTTTATGGTCGTTACACAGTGAGGAGAGCTCATTATTTTTCCTTTGACCCACATGTTGATGAGTTGATGACACATAGACGTGGGTTGGCTCCTAGTCCTTATCATCCATTATGGGATGGGTTCTCGCCATCAGCAGTTGATGGGAGTTTTGGCTGCAAGTCAATAGTAGGTGACTTGTAGAGTTATGGTGACTCCAAAGATTATATAGTGTGTGGATATCTGGGTCCTGGTACAGCTTTGTTCAGGGGTATTCATCACTGTTGTGTAGATGGTCTACACACTCAGTACAGGTCAGTTGAGTGTGCATGGGGAGTTCAGGGTGTATGTGATCTGAGTCACCCTTACATCTTGGTTTTTGATGGTCCCGATATCTATTTCTCTTGGGGTCGGAGTAAAAACAAATTCAGTACTAAAGTGTGGGTGAGTGGTTGTTATGGATTTTTTTTCAGAGTCATCCCATTTGTTTTTCGGGGGATGCTACAGGAGCCTGCACTTTGCGCGAGGGGCATGGCTTACAGTTTTTCGTGGGATCCAGGTGGATTGTGATGTTTCTTGTTCCGATGATTGCTTAAGGACAAACAATCTCCGAGAAGGGATGATTGTCATGCCCCCTTTCTAGAGTGGACATCAGAGACAGAGGAGTTGGCCTATCATTGGAGTCTCGTAGGCTAGCGGAGATGGATAGGGACTCATTCAGTGCATACAGTGACCGGATTTTGGCTTTACAAGCAGTTTGGAGCCAGTTTGGAGCAGTTCCTAGATTTTAGGGGATATCCCTACATTTTAGGAGGATGTGGCAGTTTCCGGATGTGAGGTCCCACTGGACCATTCCATGGTTTCAATTTTAGGATGACAGGGTGTGTTCCCTAGTTTCTAGGAACATCCCTAGATTTTAGGGATGGGGCTGCCAATTGACCCATCTCGTTCGGCATCAATCACAGACAGGTGACATGGTGGTAAATATAGTGTTGCAGTGTAGTTCCTTGATTTTAGGTGGCATTTCCTACTTTTTAGGAGGGGAATTCCTACTTTTTAGGAGGTGGTGTCAGCTTCCAGATCTGAGGTTCTATAAGGTCATCCCTTGGTTTCAGTTTCAGTAGATTTGGGTGTGTTTCCTAGTTTCTAGGAGCATCCCTAGATTTTAGGGATGAGACTGCCAGTTATCCCAGGTTGACCGACATCAGTCACAGGTAGGTGACATATTCAGTCTCAGGATTTTGGGATGTTTCGGGTGTTCTATGGCTATTTGGGATATATTTTAATATTTTCCTAAGTTAGCGTTTTAATAATTTAAAATAAAGCTATTTATATAGCTAATTGGAGTAATAAGGGGGTTTTTGGCTTCATCTGGTCAGGCAGGCCTATGTGTTATAGCTTGTTGGAAAAGTCTTGAATTAATATAACTTATTTTCATCATGCGGAGACCTTCTGGCACATCGAGTTATGTTATTTGAGGAAAGGGGTGTTTTTCCTATACATAAAAGCTTTTTAATTAAAAGATGCCATTTTATAATAAAGGGAAAAGCATATTTTCCCTTTAGGGTTCGATTGGCTTTGAGAGGGAGATAAAAGGAGATGTTGGCTCATTCTTTCATTATCTTTTTACATCTTCATTCTTAGAATTTGCGAATTTGCTCTGAGGAGTGAACTGGAGACTTGGGACGCAAACCCCAGAGTCTGGCTATTGGGACGCAAACCCCAATAGATGGTTTCAGCAGCGTTTTCCAGTATTGTTTTCAGAGTTGACAGAGTGTTAAGTTTCAGCATTGGAGTGTTGTTGCAGTGTATGTTGGGGGTCTTATTTGGCACGTGGGGTCTTCAGGCTGCCTTGGCGTGACTACAACAGCCGTACGGCTGCCTTTCAGCTGTCACGTGAGCTACTAGTTGGCTTACGACAGCCATCTCTGACCTTGATGCATGGCTGGTTCATTCTTGCAGCTGGGATCTCCATTTCTTATTTGTAAACACCCTGGCGAGCATATTGGATGCATATCTTGCCTGGTACGTTTTGTAGCTATTCTGTTGGTTGGATATTATATCATTGCATACTGTTTTTAGCCTCCTTATTTGCTGTTGTTATTATTTACTGTTCTACATATATTTGGAAAATACAAACACAAAAGAAACAACCCTTCTGCAACTTCTGTCTAATTCTCTAAGACCACAAAATAAGTACAGGAAAATCTATTATTTTAATTAAAAATTTACAGAAGTTCAGCGAAAGGATCCTCTTGGGATCTTTCAGCCGCTTGGTTACAATGTTGGACTTTATTTATATCATTGCTGTGATGTATCTGTTTGATAAATGCCTTATTTAGTTTGACAAATCCATAGGCTGGAGTTAGATGCTATTTCTTTTTCCTATGAAATTGTATTGGCTGTTATTCATATTGAAACGTTGGATTCGATTAAGCTTGGATGGTTGTTTTCATACTTATTTGGGAATTACAAAAAGGAATTATATAATTGTTTTGGAAAAAATATCAAATCTCTTTATTTTCAGAATTAGAAAAGTTGTTCATATTGGGTTATCCAGAAGGAGCAAATTAGGCTCATTACATATGCTCTTCCAATGTCTTACTGAAGATCAAAATATCATCGAAGTAAACAATAACAAACTCACTAAAAAATTCTTTCAATAACTTGTTCATGAGCCATATGAATGTGCTCGGTGCATTGGTTTGCCCAAAAGGCATGACTAACCACTCATACAAACCCTCCTTTTTCTTGAAGGTTGTCTTTCATTCATCTCCTCTATTTCTGATTCGGTGATATCCACTCTTTAGATATATCTTTGTGAAGTACTCAGCTCCACTCAAGCAATCTATAATGTCATCCATCCTTGGAAAGGGAAACCTATACTTGATATTAATCTTATTGATAGTTTGAGAATTTGTACACGTTCTCCATTCTCCATTTTTGTTTGGTGCTAGTACTTCCCGGAGCCCATTTATAAGGCCGAGTTTTGCATTGTAGTAGGCATGGTGAGTTTTATGTTTCTTATGTATTTTCGAATTCTAGTTGGAGTTCAACATTGTCTTTCGTTTCGAAGGTGCAAGATCCTCCCTATTCTGGCATTTTGCAGTTTTGGTGGTAGTCACTCCTCACCCTATTCTTCCTGTTGTTTGAATTTGATGTAATTTGAGATTTATAGATATTTTCTATCCAAACATCAACTGTTCATTCTTATGTGTCGATCTGCGATATATATTATGGTTTGCATTGAAGATTAAGACACTGTTGCCAAGTCTGTATACCTTACCCTACTTTCAGAGTCAAAACAAAACTCTACTGTGAACACAAAAGGTATTGGAGACCGAACTCATACGAAGTAGGAGGTTATTTGTCGTACGGTCATACTGGCAACTGCACTTGCTATGTGGGTGCCGTGAAAGTGTGTGGGACCATTGTACCGTACGGGTGACATACTGTCGTATGGGTAAAGTTGGGGACCACTGTATTGTACAGGTGACATACTGTTGTATAGGTAAAAGCTGGGTTGCCGTGCGGTAATGTGAAACAATATCGTACACATTGTCAACTTCCCATACAAAGTAGACTAATTACTATATGGAGGTGTTGTACAGTGGAAGTTATTGTACGAAGTGGCTGAGTACTGTACGAAGGTTGTACGGGTACATTTTATTTGTGTTAAGCCACCTGTTGGAAGTGTGAACAAGGGAGTTGTATGGAGTTGTCTTGCAGGGACATCACAATGGTGTCAGAGCCGATGATTCTTTCATCCTGTTGGGTAGTGGATGCGTAACGAGCTCATAGTATACACCAGAAGGACGTACCATTCTGCGGATAGAATGAGGGATCCACAGGAACCTAATGCTAAACTCACGAGATTGTTAAGGGAGCTAACCAGAGCCAAGCTCAGCTTAACGAAGTCATTGTTAGAGGGGAACAACGACAACAAATCATGGAGGAGACATTGCGATGATTGGCAGAAGGTAGAACAAATGGAGATCATAATGGACATGGCGAAAATTCAGTCACTGGAAGAGAAAACACAGTGCTCACATTCTCGATCAATGATGCCAACATTTCCCCAAAGAACAAAATCACCTCGCAGAGAACGTGAGCCCACTTTCCAGGAGATGCAAGAGCAACTGAGACAAGATTGGGGATGCAGATCTTGAGGGAGATATATCCTTCAAGGATTATGCAAATCTATGAATGAAATATTCGGATGACAAGGGTCGTGGCTATTAAAATGGTGACATCATATGAAAGATTGGCAAACTAAATCTATCATCCTTTGATGGGTTTGGGATAACAGCAACACGAGCATGGGGACAAAAAGCAGACACCTACTTCCAGCTCAACTGGATGTCGAAGGATGAGGCAATCAAATTTGTAGCACTTCACCTGGAAGGAATTGCTCACGAATGGTGGCACCATGGTATGGTCACCCTTGGTCATGATCGAGTAACCTCGTTTGCCGATTTCACAAAGAGACTTATAGATTGCTTTGATGGGAAGGATCCAGAGCTCAACTTCAAGGAGTTGGCTCAACTGAAGCACTCAGGACCAGTAGAAAATTACATCACAGAATTTTAGAGGTTGTCCATGTTGGTTACAAACATCTCGGAGAGGAGATTGGTTGTATTGGTCATGGATGGGTTGATGGAACCCCTGAAAGGTTGGGTCAAAGGGTTCAACCCTAGTATGCTCACCCAAGCGATTAAGAAGGTGCGTGACATGGCTACCTCATCTTCTTCTACCAAGAGTTACATGCATTGCAAACCACCCCTCGCACCGAAGGAGAAAGATAGCAAATCATACCCAAAGAAACCATCATTGGATGAGTCAACAAAGCAAGAACTCAGGAGGAGAAAGATTTGTTACACATGCAAGGAGCCATGGGAACCAGGTCACCGATGCTTAGGAAAAGGAAAGATTCATTACATTGAAGTGGTGTTTGACAGCGAGGAAGAGAATGAAGAATTTGAGCCGCAAGAAAAAGAGGAGGCTAAAGGAGAAATAAATAATATGTAGAGAAAATTGCCACACTAGTATGGAGAGGGGGTGTCATTGTAGCACTAGGTTGCACTCCTAGGTGCAGTGTGTTTCAAGTTCATGGTACGCTCCAAGGATAGTGGGTCCTAGTCATGCTAGATAGCGGGGCCACTCTCAACATCATCAACTCATCACTTGTCACCCGAAGGGGTTTGCGTACGGAGGAGCATGAGGGTTTTGAAGTCAAGGTAGTGGGAGGAAATCTACTATCATGTACTCATCTGGTTCCACAATTGAGTATTACCACAGGAAACTACATGATGACGGATGATTTCTTTATGGTAGATCTCGATGATACGGATGTCATATTGGGTATTCAGTGGATGGAGACCCTCGACCAGTATACATAGAGTTTCAAGAGGATGGAGTTCTCATTCTAAGTGGATGGCAAGAAGGTGGTACTGAGAGGAATGTTGAATGATGGTCTAAGGAAGATTTCGACAAAACGGATGGAAGTAATTTTTAGACACGATAACGTCGTCTGGGGAGCACAATGTTTGGTCTCAACCGAACCTTCGAGTGGGTCACAAGCCTACTACCATGATGACGATCTTCAGGCAATGTTGGGCAAGCACAGTTTGGTCTTCGCAGATATTCTACCTGGTATACCCCCACATAGAGGTTTTGAGCACACCATCGAGTTGGAGGAGGGAGCCAAGCCTATTATCACTACACCCTATCGCCATCCCAAGAAGTTCAAAGAAGAGATAGAAAAGATGATCCAGGAACTCCTTGACAAAGGATGGATCAGCCCAGCTCCAATCCCTTTGCATCGTTGGTAGTGTTGGTGAAGAAGGATGGTACTCTCAAGATGTGCGTTGATTACCGAGCGTTGAACAAGAAGACCATCAAGAATAGATACCCATTCCTAGGATCGATGAGTTGTTGGATGAACCACATGGAGCAGTTTACTTCTCCAAGATTGATCTTAGCTACAGCTACCACTAGATCCGCATGAGGCAGCAAGATGTCCAGAGGACAACATTCTGTTGCCACTATGGACACTACAAGTTCTTGGTCATGCCATTTGGGTTGACCAATGCTCCAACGAATTTTCAGTGCTGCATGAACCACATCTTCAATAGGCAACTGCGTAAGTTTTTGTTGGTATTCTTTGACAACATACTCATTTACAACAAGATGTGAAGGGAACATCTGAGACATTTGGGCGAGATATTAGGAATCATGGAGTCACACTCGTTGTTTACAAAGAGATCCAAATGTGAATTTGGGATGATTGAGATTTTGTACTTGGGTCATGTCATCAATGCTCGAGGGGTTCAGGTGCATCAGGAGAAGATTCGGACAATCCTTGACTCGCCCCCACCCAAGACACTCACAAAATTGCGTGGGTTCTTTAGACTGTGTGGTTACTATAGAAGATTTGTGAAAGGATTTTCAAAACTAGGAGAAGTACTGACAGATCTAATAGAGGGGCTTTCCATTGGGATGAGCTCGACACAACATGCCTTTGACAAATTAAAGGAGGTTATGTGTACATGCCCAATATTGGCACTACCAGACTTCACTCGACCCTCCATCCTAGAGTGTGATGCATCGAGAGAAGGCATTGGAGCAGTGTTGATGCAGGATAGTCACCCCATCGTGTTTGAGAGTCGGAAATTCTTTGGAGCCGAACGATTGTACTGAATTTATGATAAGGAGATGCTCGCCATCATACGTGCTCTGGCCAAGTTTCGACAATACCTTGTTCGAGCAAAATTTGTTGTGCAGACAGATCACAACAGTCTTAGATATTTCTTGGAGCAGGACTTGAACGAGCGACAATAGAAATGGGTGAGAAAAATTCAGGCATATGATTTTGACATGGAGTACGTGAAGGGGAAATAGAATGTGGTCGCCGATGCACTATCAAGGAGGCTTGCCATCTGTTCACTGTCACCGTTTTTGGTAGATTAGAAGGAGCATCTATTGGTCGAGTATTCCAAGAACACCTTCGCATGTTCGTTAATGGATGGTCAAATACAGGATGATAGGTACAAGGTAATTGACGAATCATCTACTACAAAGGCAATTTATTTGGTACTCGAATCAAAGTTGAAGGAGAAGATTTTGAGGGAAATTCATGATTCACCCTTGGTAGGACACCCAGGGTACCTCAAGACCTATAGGCAAGCTCTGGAGAGGTTCTCTTGGAAGGGCCTCAAAGATGATGTACTACAGTACGTAAGGGAATGTGTCACTTGCCAATAGAATAAATCCGAGCACACCTTGCTTGTGGGGCTACTTCAACCTTTGCCTATACCCGATCAGAAATGGGAGAGCATTTTGATGGATTTCATCACAAGTCTTCCCAAGGTGCAAGGAAGGGATTGCATTTATGTTGTGGTGGATCCTTTGACCAAATATGCTCACTTCTTTGCCATTCCCACAAGATTTCAGGGAAGTCAAGTGGCTGATTTGTTCTTTCAAGAGGTATTTAGCCTGCACGGCCTTGCGTGACACATAGTTAGTGACAGGGATAGTCATTTCCTTAGCACTTTCTGGAAGGAACTTTTTCGATTGGCAGTTACAAAGTTGTCACCGAGTACAAGCTACCACCCACAGACGGATGGTCAGACAAAGATTGTGAACAAGTATTTGGAGGGCTACCTGAGAAACTACGTCGCAGCACAACAGAGAGCGTGTATCCTTTTCCTTCATTTAGGAGAGCATTGTTACAACACTACTTATCACATGTCTATAGGTATGTCACCATTCAAGGCACTTTATGGTTATGAGGCCTCGTCATTTGTGTATCTGGCACTAGGTGACAGTCGTGCACCCAAGGCTAAGGATTGGTTGCAGGAGAGTGTGGATATCGTTCAGTCTCTCAAGGATAACCTATAGCTAGCTCAAAATCAGTTGAAAATGTATGTCGATAGCCACAAAGTTGAACGGAGTTTTGAGGTAGGAGATTTGGTATATCTTCTACTACAGCTGTACAGACAGTCTTCCTTGAAGAAAAGGGGTGCCAAGAAGTTGAAGCCACGCTTCTATGGACCGTACAAAGTGATATGGAGAGTGGGAGAAGTTGCCTACGAATTGGAGCTTCCAGAAGGGAGTAGGATTCACAATGTTTTTCATGTTTCATGTCTCAAGAAGGCGGTGGGTCAGCATGTCACGGTCTCCAAGGAACTCTCGCCTATTGACGAAGAAGGAAAACTTATTTTGGAGCTCACAAAGATCATCGATGTCAAAGAGAGAAAGTTGAGGTCATGCACCATCAGAGAGTACCTAGTTCGATGGAAGGACCTGCTGATTGAAGATGTCACATGGGAGAGCGAATAGATCTTGGAACATCCGAGTCTGAAATTGCTTGAGGGCAAGCAATTCTTGGGACGGGAGGACTATAATGTCCTCGAAATAATTAAATAACTCAATTAAAACAATTCTTTGTAATATGTATGGCCCCATAATTAATAATTTCTTAGCGGCCCCGTTTTATTAATTAGTTATACAATATTAAGCCATGTTGGCCTGTTTGTAACCCTTCGGGAAACTTCCCGGAGCCCATTTATAAGGCTGAGTTTTGCATTGTAGTATGCATGGTGACTTTTATGCTTCTTATGTATTTGCGAATTCCAGTTGGAGTTCAGCATTGTCTGTCATTTCAGAGGTGCAAAATCTTCCCTATTTTGGCATTTTGCAGTTTTGGTGGGAGTCACTCACCCTATTCTGCATGTTCGAATCTGATGTAATTTGAGATTTATAGATATTTTCTATCCAAATATCAAATATTCATTCTTATGCGTCAATCTGTGATATATATATTATTGTTTGCATTGAAGATTAAGATATTGTTGCCAAGTCTATATACCTTACCCTACTCGCAAAGTCAAAACGAAACTCTAATGTGAACATCGTATAGAAGAATTGGAGACTGAACTTGTGTGAAGTAGGAGGTTATTTGTCATACGTTCAAACTCGCAACTGCACTTGTCGTATGGGTAAAGTTGGGGACCACTGTACCGTACAAGTGACATATTGCTATACAGGTAAAAGTTGGGTTACTGTACAGTGATGTGAAACAATATCATATGTTGTGAACTTCCCGTATGGAGGAGGCAAATTATTGTACGGAGGTGTTGTATGGTGGAAGTTACTGTATAGAGTGGCTGAGTACTGTACGGAGGTTGTACAGGTACGTTATATTTGTGCTGAGTTGCCCATTGGAAGTGTGAACAAGGGAGCCGTACGGAGTTGTCTTACAGGGACATCACACTCTCTGCTGGAGTCATTCTATGGGCTGCCTTATTCGGCAAACTCGCTCTAGGAATCAAGTCCATTTAATGACTAATCTTTCTTATTGGTTGCAATCCATCAGGTACATTATCAGATACAATATCCTGAAACTCATCCAATAAATCTATAACTTCCATAGGTACATCTACTTTCTCTTTATCAACTTTTGGAATTAAAGAAAAAAACATATGCTCATGCTTCATGCCTTCTAGAAACTTCCTTCCATCAACTAAATATATTCTTGCATACCTTTTCCTCTATTTCCTTCAATGGATTCAGCTTGTGTCAAGGAATAGGTATTTGCATACCCATCATGTACTGCACGATGATCAAATTGCCATGTTCTCCCTAACAATAGATGACAAACATCCATAGGCATAATATCACACAATGCCTCATCATGGTAGTTTCCAATTTTGAACTTCACTAGACACTGTTCATTGACCAAATCCTTGTGATCCTTCTGCAACCAAGCAATCTGGTAGGGATTCAGATGCTTTCTCCTCTCTAACTTCAATTTTTCAACCATTTCCTCTAAAAAACAAGGTTATCAGTACTACCACTATCAATAATGACATTGCATACTTTACCATTACACTTACACCTTCTGCAAAACAAATTCTTCCTTTGCTCAGGTTCCTTCTCATCATTTATCCTTCTTCAGATTCATCCCCACTTTCATCTCTTGCCTTAATATTAGCTCCTTTATGCAACTCCTCTTGCAGTGCTTGCACTTGCCTCTGGAGGGCTCTAAAACCCTCTTCTGTTGCACCCGCAACTCTTCCACTGTGGTTCCTTCATGGATGCATTTTTTGTACTTATCTCTTAGACCCACAACCACAGTCCTGGTGCAAATTGCCTCACGTTGTGATTTGTCTACACACTCAAGAACTTCTACTCTGATACCACTTGATGAAGGGTACTCCCCTTATTTAACCAAACACAACACAACATGAAAATAAATAGAAAATCGCAAGAACATAACAATGGAAAGAACAAAAACACTTTCTTTCTATTATCTTCAATGAAATAACATTACAATAATCTGAAAAATAACATGCTACAACATGATGGGCATTTTCATTACAATAATCTGCAAGACAGAGCCACAATCTTCTGGAACTAAACTCTAAAATTCCCCTTCAGCCCTATATAGGTAGCACAACTAACCACCTTAGAATATTTTGAAAAGTGATTTTTTCTCATTTTGGCGCCCAACGGTTCAATTTTCCGCCTTAAGTGATTTTTCTCTCTCTTCCTTTTGTATTGAAATTGGAGTCCTGATGACCCAATTTCTAAAAACTATAACTTGTGAACCGTTGAGTCAATTGGCTATTATAACCCCATTTCGAAAGTCCCTCTAAGCGCTCTACAGCCCTGCGCTTTTGAAGTGCCAGTTGATCAAATTTTGACCCCCTTTCAGAGTCTCTAAAGCCTTCAAAATTGACTTCAAATTTTTGTACCACCCCACCAAAATAGAAAATTCAATATCTTCAAAACTAGATTTGATCTTTCCATGAAACTTTATCGACAAACTTATATATCCAAAATGAACCTCCAGGGAAGCAATTGGAACAATTTGTGTTCAAATAAACAACTTACTAAAAATAGTAAACTTGCCAAAAATAGTAACCCTGTCCAAAGATAGCCCTTATTGAAAATTAGACAATATTTTTGGGTGATGCAAGATTGCTCTTACACCCTAGATGCTCCTGCATCATATATACATCTATATCATCAATACCATATCATACATCTGTGGTAAAAGCATATCTGCAATAATTAGCCTTCGTGATATCATACAATGCTATCATCAACAGTAGCGGTAGCATACCTTATCAGGCATCAATACATCAGACATACAAACATCAACATACTGAGCATATAGACAACGACATACTGTCATCAGCACATTGGACATACAAATATCATCATTCCGCAACTTCTAATGCAGAATAATCGTTAGAAGGCTAAGGTGCAAGATCTCTTGAGCTTTGTCATATCTGTAATAGCAAATATATTTGTATGAGAATTGATTGGAAATTGCAGATTGTTGGTCTATCATTGTCTATCTTTGTCTATTTTTGTTTTTGTATGCTCTGGGATATTTCAATCACTGCCATAGCGCCAATTGAGGATAAATGCTTAAGTCTTCAAATCGAAGTTGGAATCGCTATAATCTCTTTTCAAACCCCCACAAACACTCTTTAAAAGGTCGTACATCATTGAATAAGCTTGGTCATGGATAATTAATGCATCAAACAAGGGCAGAAGCAAAATTTTAAACTCTCACAATATTGTCACGAGTCACAACCCACCTGTCTTCCTTTACGTTACATCTCTCCTCACTCGCCTCCTACTCCCTTAACGAGCCTCATGATTTCCTTATTTTGCTTAGCAGGAATGCGGCTTATTAATCATGAATATATTTTTCTTCTTTATATCTTTGGAGTTGCTGAAACCTCATGTGACTTCTTCAATTCTTCCAGGAGGTTAACAAATATATTTAACATTTAAACTTAGACCTGCAATTGATACGCACTTAACTTACACAACTCAACCTCCCAAAATTCAACCTTTAATTCAAATTTTTAAATTGTCAATCTTTTGCACAATGGTGAACTTTGAATGAATCACTCAATATTAGTAGGAAAATATAATTCTTCGAAACCAATTTCCCTTGGGGTTTTCGTCCTAGGGTTCAACTTGAGCAACAAAGCCCAAACTCTACAATAGAAGATAAAATTGTCCAAAAGATATGAATTTCTCCTTTACAATTCTCCCTTCATAATACCTTTTTCAAATATTTGGAAAATATATTATTTCTCGAATATAGTGATTTTATAATTTTAATTTTCCTTTTGGCCTCGAAATAAGTCACTTAACATAAAATGTTCAACTTTTGAAAAATAATAATTGTTCCTTATCATAAGCCAATTGACCAACAAGAATAAAAAATGGGCGAAGGGATCGCTCCCAAACAATTATGCCTACAAAGGGGACATAACAATCCCCCCTTACCAAAATTGCTTATCCTCGAGCAATTGTAGATTTGGATGTTGAAGAACTTATTCACCTTCCCATGTGGCATCTTCAAGAGGCAAATCCTTCCATTGAATCAAATACACTTTGATGCTTCTATTTCTCAATCTTCTTCCTTGACATCCAAAATAGCTTCATGTACCAATATCAATTTACCTTCATCTAATGCTGGAAGCTCAAGAGAATGTATTATGTGTTGCCCTAGTTGCTTCTTCAAGCACAAAACATGGAATATATTGGGAATTCTACTATTTTCTACCAACTCCAAATCATAGGAAACCTCTCTTATCCCCCATACAACTTTGTATGGTCCTTAAAATTGAGGCTTCAGCTTCATTGCACAACTTTTCTTTAAAGAAGATTGTCTATAAAGTTGCAACTTCAAAAAAACCAAGTCAAATCTCCCATCAAGATATAGGGTAAATCAGCATCATGCAAACAAACTATTACTTGATAACATAATTCAATTTTGGTATAGAAGAATATTCCAAGTAGTTAAGATTGCCATTTTCCAATTACATCAAAAATTGGATCCAAATGCCTTTGGGTTGGAAATAGTGTGGTAATGTACTCAATTTTAGGTGATGAAAACAAGGAGAGGAATAGAGAGATGATGGTAGCTGAAAAAAAATTAGAAGATTAAAGGAAAGAAAGGGAGGATAATTTTTAACAACTCTAATTCATTGTTATCATGAGAATCTTAAGGGTGGGGTCCCATGGAGGGGGCTTCCTAAAAATTTCAGTGGGTGCTGCTGAGATTTTTTAGGTTTATTTTGATGTGGGAGGTCCAATGAATTTTGGAGTGGGGTTCATGCTTACAAATTTAAGCTCCACAATTTATGGAAGCTGGTGATCTCATGGATTTTTTTATTTATCATATTCAATTCATGGAGTAAAAGAAAAAAATAATAAAAATTATGTAATGTCCCCGTCATTAAATAGATAATAATATTTGTATTTGGGTTCCGATCAATTTTTGTTTATCTCGGGCCCATCTTTATTTTGGCCTACATGTAGGTGTTGCTGTGTCAACTTTACTTGTTCACCCTCTCCAACGGGTATTTATGATCGGCGTGTGATAAATTTCTCATGTTGAGTGTTGATATTTTATCTGTAATTGCGAATTCCTGTTGGAATTCTGTTGTCTGCCATTTTGGAGGTGAAAGACCCTCCCTATTTGGTTCTTTGCAGTTTCGGTGGGATTCAACCCTCACCCTACTCTGCTTGTTCTCTTGTTTTGGATTTGGTAAATCTGAAACACTATCATTGTTTGTAACTGAGATTCTGTGATAAACAAATATTCATTGGCGATCATTATCATCAGCATTATTGGTGTTTCCCTCTCTGTATGTCAGGTTAGTGTTGCATGCACCACACTAAGTATTGGCGTATTCACGAGCACTCAGAATTAGAAACCCTACGGCCAACCACCATATGGCGTGCCAAGACACCACCATCAAACACCATTTGGGCATCATCCACTGTACGGACTCCCCATCCTTGTCGTACAAATTCTCTACCGTACGAACTCCCGCCCTTCCTCCGTACGCTCACCTTGACCGTATGGTCATTCCCATTTTCGTGCGGGCACCACACAACCATCGTACAGTCTCCCTTGAACACTGTGCGCCACTTCCTAGCACCACACAATTGTACAACCTTCTCGAACTGCTTGGGTCCATTGGTATGGAGGGCAAATTTGTGTCTCTGAGGGCCTCGAGACATTACAGTGGTATCAGAGCTGGTGATCTTCCCAGCCTGTTGGGTAGTGAATCCAGAAGGAGTTTCAGGTATATGCCAGAAGGAGGTACTGTTCACTCGACAAAATGGGGGAGCCACAGGATCCGGCCGTTGCAGTTATGGAATTATTGAGGGAGTTAACCAGAAGTCAGGCTCAACTCAATGAAACCATGAACGGAGGGCAAGAACAACAATGACTTATGGAAGAGACGTTGCAGAAATTAATTGAAGGATGAATGGGAAACAAAATGGACATGGCGGCGATAACTCAGTCACAGGGAGAGAAAAATCTCATACACGCCCTCAATCGTCTATGCCGATGTTTCTGCTAAGAAATGAAGTATCTCGAAGGGAACTAGAGCCCACCTTTGAAGAAATGCCGGATCAACTAATGCAGGATTGGAGGAATGCGAATCTCGAGGGGAACTTGTCCTCCAGAGATTATGTTGAACTGCGAATGAGATACTCAAGAGGCAGTGGTCACGTCTATTACAATGATGGTCTTCAACGGAAGATAGGCAAGGTAAATCTATCAACTTTTGAGGGAGGCGGATCAACAACTGCGCGGACATGGGTACAAAAGGCGGACACATACTTTCAGCTTAACCCGATGCCGGAGGAGGCAATCAAGTTTGCAGTGCTCCACCTGGAAGGGATCTCGCACGAATGGTGGCATCATGGTATGGTAACCCTCGGTCATGATCAAATAATGTTATACAACGAGTTCACGGAGAGGTTGATAGACCGCTTCGACAGGAAAGATCCAAAACTTAATTTCAAAGAGCTCGCTCAGCTGAAGAAATACAGGTTAGTTGATCAGTACATTGCTAAATTCCAGAGTGTTGGTGACAAATATCTCAGAAAGGCGCTTGATTGTGTTGTTCGTGGAAGGACTGATGAAACCTCTCAGAGGTTGGATAAAAGGATTTAACCCCATCACGCTCACAGAAGCAATCAAAAAGTCTTGCAATATGGCGACTTCTTCCTCTTCCTCTAGGAATTATTCACACCCCAAACCACCACTTGCTTCTAAAGAAAGAGACAACAAACCCCCACCGAAGAAGCCATTGTTGGATGAGGCTACCAGACAGGATCTGAGGAGAAGGAAACACTGTTTCAACTGTAAGGAACCGTGGGAACCAAGGCACCGATGTTTGGGCAAAGGAAAGATCCACCACATTGAGGTGATGTCCGAAGGAGAAGAAGACCAGGAAGAACCCGAAGCTGAAGGAGATGGACAACAAGATTTTGACCGGGCGGAGAGGATTGCCACATTGGTTTGGAGGGGAGGTGTCATTGCGGCACTTGCTGGCACCCCGAGGTGCATTTTGTTCTGCGTACAGGGTATGCTCTAGGGACAACGAGTTGTGGTAATGCTCGACAATGGGGCCACACTCAACTTTATCAACTCATCATTGGTCACCAGAAAAGATCTGCGTACAGAAGTGCATCAAGGGTTTGAAGTCAAGGTGGCGGGAGGAAACCTCTTGTCATGTACCCATTTGGTTCTGGAACTGAGCATCACCATGGGGAACCACACGGTAATAGACGATTTCTTCGTGATAGATTTGGATGGCATGGTGGTTATACTGGGCATTCAGTGGATGGAGACTATCGGTGAATACACATAGAGTTTCAAGAGAATGGAGTTCTCTTTCGAGGTGGATGGAAAGAAGGTGGTATTGAGGGGAATGTCTAACGATGGTCTGAAGGAAATCTCGGCACGATGAATGGAGGCCATCTTTAGACTCGATAACGTTGTCTGGGCCGCACATTGTTTGGTTTCAACGCCCCTCTGAAGGGCCAATAGGCGTACTACCAAGACGACGAGCTCCAGACGGTGTTGGACAAACACAGTTTGGTCTTCGACGACATTCCACCTGGTATACCCTCGCACTGTGGTTTTGAGCACACCATTGAGCTGGAGGAAGGAGCCAAGCCCGTTATCACCACTCCATATCGCCATCCTAAAAGGTTTAAGGATGAGATTGAATTGACAATCTAGGAACTGCTTGACAAGGGATGGATCAAGCCTAGTTTCAGTCCTTTCGCATCATCAGTGGTGTTGGTCAAAAGGAAAGATGGTACCATGTAGATGTGTGTAGACTACCGTGCGTTGAATAAGAGGACCATAAAAAATAGGTACCCTATTCCCAGGATTGACGAGCTACTGGATGAGTTGCACGGCGCCGTCTATTTTCCAAAATAGACCTCTGCTCAGGCTACTACCAGATCCGCATGAGGGAACAAGATGTGGAGAAGATAGCTTTCCGTTGTCACTACGGACACTATGAATTCCTGGTCATGCCATTCGGGTTGACTTATGCACCTGCTACTTTCCAGTCCTGTATGAACCACATTTTCAGCAAACAACTGCGCAAGTTCCTGTTGGTATTTTTCGATGACATACTCATCTATAACAAGAGATGGGAGGAACATGTTAGGCATTTTGACGAAGTGCTGGGAATCATGAAATCACAATCCTTGTTTGCCAAGAGATCCAAATGTGAATTTGGGATGATGGAGGTACTGTATTTAGGACACATTGTCAGTGGTCAAGGTGTTTAAGTGCATCAAGAAAAGATTCAAGGCATCTTGGATTGGCCGCCTCTGACTACTATCGTAGAGCTGCACGGGTTAATTTGGATTATGTAGTTACTATAGAAGGTGCGTGAAGGGTTTTTCCCAGCTCGTCGCACCCTTGACCAACCTAATGAAGAAAGGATCTTTCCAATGGAATGAACAGGCACAATGTACCTTCGACAAGTTGAAGGAAACCATGAGTTCTTGTCCGGTCCTCGCATTAACAGATTTCACTCGGCCCTTCATTGTAGAATGTGACACATCGTAGGAAGGCATCGAAGCCATACTCATGCAGGACCATCGCCCTATTGCATTTGAGAGTCGGAAAGTCTCGATAGTGGAGAAGTTGTATTCCATCTACGACAAAGAAATGCTCGCCATCATGCACGCCTTGACGAAGTTTAGACAGTACCTCGTGGGATCTAAGTTTGTCGTCTTTACGGACCACAACAGCCTGAGGTATTTCTTGGAACAGAAGGAGTTGAATGAAAGACAACAAAAGTGGGTGAGAAAAATCTAGGCGTTTGACTTCGATATTGAGTACGTGAAAGGGAAGAATAATTTTGTGGCTGACGATTTCGGCGGATTGGAAGGCATACCTGTTGGTCGAATATTCTAAGAACCCTTTTGTGTGTCAATTGATGGATGGCAAAGTGCGTGACAATAGATACAAGGTGGTCGACGACATCATTTATTATAAGGACAGGATTTATTGATTGCCCGAGTCCAGGATGAAGGAGAGTTTTAAAAGAGATGCACGACTCACCCTTGGTTGGGCATCCAGGGTACCTGAAGACCTACAGACAAATCAGAGAACGATTCTCCTGGAAGGGTCTTAAGAACGATGTCCTACAATACGTTCGGGAATGTGCTACCTGTCAGCAGAACAAATCTGAGCACACACTACCAACTGGCCTACTACAACCATTATTGATACTTGAGAAAAAGTGGGATAACATCTCGATGGACTTCATCTCAGGGATTCCCATGGTGCAAGGGAAGGATTGTATCTTCATGGTGGTCGATCGGTTGATTAAGTATGCACACTTTTTCGCCATTCCCATAGGATATCAGGCCGCACAAGTAGCGGATCTGTTTTTTTGTGAGGTCTTTTGCCTGCATGGTCTCCCTCGAAACATCATCAGTGATAAGGATAGCCGTTTCCTCAGCATCTTGTGGACATAACTATTTCGTCTTGTAGGGACGGAGTTGTTGCCAAGCACCAGTTATCACCCGCAGACTGATGGACAGACCAAGATTGTGAGCAAGTGGCTAGAAGGCCACCTCAAGAACTACATTTCGACACAATAGAAGACGTGGGTTAAGTGGTTGCATTTGGGTGAACACTGCTACAACACCACGTACCACATGTCGATTGGCATGGTGCCTTTCAAAGCATTGTACGACTACGAGCCGCCATCATTTGTTGATATGGCACTGGGCGATAGCCGTGTGCCAAAGGCCAAGGACTGGCTACAGGAAGGGTTGGACATTTTGAAGTCTCTCAAGGAAAACCTTCAGAGGGCCGAGAACCAGCAGAAGATGTATGTTGACAGTTATTGAATTGAGAGAAGTTTTGAAGATGGCGGTCTGGTGTACCTCTGACTTCAGCCCTATAGACAATCTTCCCTGAAGATGTGGCAAGGAAAAATTGAGGCCATGTTTCTACGGACCCTAACGGGTGGTGCGGAGAGTAGGTGAAGTTGCCTACGAATTGGACATGCCGGAAGGTAGTTGAATCCATGTCTTTTACATTTCTTGCTTGAAGAAAGCTGTGGGTCAACACGTCACAATCACAATAGATCTGCCACCCCTCGATGAAGGAGGTAACTTAGTGTTCGAGCCAGTTGAGATCGTTGACATTCGGGAGAAGAGGCTGAGGACACGCATGATCAATGAATTTCTTGTACGCTGGAAGGATCTACCGCTAGAAGACACCACTTGGGATGGTGAGCAAATCTTGGAACACCTCAGTTTGCAATTGCTTGAGAACAAGCAATTTCTGGGACCGGAGGATTGTAATGTCCCCGTCATTAAATAGATAATAATATTTGTATTTAGGTTCCGATCGATTCTTGTTTATCTCGGGCCCATCTTTATTTTGGTGTAGGTGTAGGTGTTGCCGTGTCGGCTTTATTTGTACACCCTTGGGAGTTGTCCGACGGGTATTTATGACCGGCGTGTAGGATGTATTTCTCATGTTGAGTTTTGATATTTTATCTGTAATTGTGAATTCCTGTTGGAATTCTATTTCTGCCATTTCGGAGGTGAAAGACCCTCCCTATTTGGTTCTTTGCAGTTTCGGTGGGATTCAACCCTCACCCTACTCTACTTGTTCTCTTGTTTTGGATTAGGCAAATCTGAAACACTATCATTGTTTGTAACTGAGATTCTGTGATAAACAAATATTCATTGGCGATCATTATCATCTGCATTATTGGTGTTTCCCTCTCTGTATGTCAGGTTAGTGTTGCATGCACCACACTAAGTATTAGCGTATTCATGAACACTCAGAAGTTAGAAACCCTATGGTCAACCACCGTACGACCTGCCAAGACACCAACGTCAAACACCATCTGGCCATCATCCACCGTACGGACTCCCCATCCTTGTCGTACGGATTCTCTACCGTACAAACCCCCGCCCTTCCTCCATACGCTTACCTTGACTGTACAGTCATTCCCATTCCTGTGCGGGCACCACACAACCACCTTACAGTCTCCCTTGAACACTGTGCGCCACTTCCTAGCACCGTACAACTGTACGGCCTTCTTGAACTGCTTGGGGCCATTGGTACGGAGAGAAAATTTGTGTCTCTGAGAGCCTCGGGACATTACAAATTAATTGATAAGAATTGAAAATTTTCATATGATTGACAAGTGGCAGGAAAAAAGCCTAAGTTGGTAGGGCAATTTCTAGGCCCCTACCTTTTCTACCTGCTCAAATCTGCAGCCCTAAAAAGTAGGGGCTTCTACTTTTGAGAAAAAGATTCCAAGTAATCCCATACCAATCCTTTTTTACTTCATGGGACCTCCAGCTCCATAAAAATAGATCCTAAAGCCTCTCTCATGGGACCGCACCCTAATTGATAAAATCTGTTTTACTTTGGAACTTTCCCTTTCTTCTGATTTACATAAAATACAACACAATCATTCTATTTTTGATGCAATTCATCTCTATAAGGTTAGTCTTTCTGCTATGATTCATGAATCAACTACCTCATGGCTGAATGTTGATGTAGTTTATTTGTCTCTTGAGTTTTTTTTGTCTAGTTTTAGTTATTCCAAGATAGCTTGGGTAAAATAAGAAATTTCTTTAGATACCATGTTCAAGAAAATCTGCATTTTGGCCATTCTACTAATAGCCAATTTAAGACAATTGAATTATTTAATATCCAAAGATGATTGAATGTAGGTCAACAAGACCCAAGAGAAAAATAGTTTACAATTGAAAATTCTAGTAAGAGAAACCTAGAATTGCACCACCAAGGGAGAGAACAAAAGAAAATAATTTCGAAACAACAAGAGGCCACCAACACAAGTGATAAAAAAACTACACATAGCCAATTCTGAGTAAAGATGGAGATCATTAAGTATCTTTGTCTATGATAGAAATGGTGAAGATATTGGTGCCATCATCAATCATTGTGAAGGGATTGATACAAAGATTTAATAATGCTCATTGAGGAGTGCCAAGAGTTGAGAGGATTAAGGAAGGTAATCCACATAGGATCACATCTAATATCCAAGGTTGAAGTAAACCTTGTCATAGTGAAAAAACAAGTAATATGCATCTACACTATGGTTTGGAAGGTGATCAAAGAGGATTAGATATGTGCCAACAAAAAGTTGAGCTGTCATTGGGACAAAACAAGAACATGATGTGGGACAAAATAGTAACATGATTTGAGGGGGAACATGTTGAGGCAAAATCTATGAGAGATGTCATATCATAGGCTTATCTACATTTATAAGAGAATTAGTAGCAACATCTAGAGGTTGTTTAAGGCTGCCAATCTCTTGGATTTGCTGGAAGGAGGTCATGAACCTAGGAGCTTTAGAATCTTGAGAGACCTTGTGTAAAGACTACATTGAAGAGTGATGGACAAAAGATAAAGCGACAAACATTGTTGGTCTATATATCTAAAAAAAAGTAGAGAAATTATTGCCTAAGTCCCTATAGAGATAGTAAGATCTCCTTTGTATCTAATAGTAAATGGCATATTAAAGATGAAATGCTTGTTGGTCTTCACCTCTTGGAGGGAGAAAAGATGGTAGATCTAATTAGAGTCATGGATATGATCGTGTATCTCAACCCATAGGTAGTGGGAGCACACCTTCAGTTGGACAAAGTGAAACCTAAAGCCATGTGACTAATGATGTTAGAGATAGCGAGGATAAATTAATATACTATTCTCCACTTGTGCAAAATGCTCAATGTATAAAGCGAGCTTTGGGCTGAATGGTATAAGAGGGGAGGACCCAAATATATTGCTCAAGTAGATGTCCCTTCTACAACTATGTTGATGTTCTCCTTTAAAGGAATGAGCTAAGGAGCATCCAAGGAATACATGAACAGAGTGTGATGTCCCCGTTTTAGTAGGTGCTTGGGGACATGCTTGTTAGCCCATCATTGTGGCCCTCGTGGGCTAATGACTTGTTTTGGGGGTCTCTGGTTGAGAACTTACTATTTATAGTAAGTTTATTTTTGCCAGTTTCCATTTTTGGCAGGGTGTCCTGTTGTGAGGTTTTCACACCATCGCCCCATTATGCAAATTGGGACTCCCTTCTCTGCTTGTTACCTAAGGTTCAGTAGCCCTTTTGAGTGGCGTTTCAATCAACCAAGTGCTTTGAGAGTTTGAGAGGTGGTATTTTCAAGTGGTCGGGTTGCAATTCCAGAAGGACAGAGTTGAAAATCGAATGTGTGTAAGCCATATTGTGGTGAGTTGAATGTAAAATGTTAAGCATATGGAAATTTTGGCTAGTTAGTTTGTCGAAGGTGTCATTTAGGGCATATGGTGCGAATAGGGGCCTTAAAACCCCCAGGAGATTTGATTTTTTATGTACAAAATTGTTAAAATCCCTTTAAAAGGTCAATTTTCCTTATAAAAATGCTCAAAATATTGACATGACTGACTTAAAGTGTGATTCCTTCAATAATCCAACATTTCCAAAAGATTCAAGGTGATTGGAGATCATATTGTAGTCCAAATGCCTTATTTGCAAAGCTTCGTAGTAAAAAATGATTGAAAATGGCTAAGTACATGATTCCTGTAGTAGGGGGTCGGTTTTCCCCCTCTCTGCAGTTGGAGGCCTTTGAAAAATGACTAAGTACTGCATTCCTGCAGTAGGGGGTCGTTTTTCCCTTCTTTGGTGAACTACAGAGTTGAAAATTTTCTAAGTACTGCATTCCTGCAGTAGGGGGTCGATTTTCCCCTTTTTGAGGTGAGTTGAGCATGAAATGTGAAATTTGGCAAAGTGTTTAAAGGTGACTGCAGGTACAAGGTAAGATCAAAATGTTGTTGCAGTAGTGGATTGATTTTCCTATGGCTGGCAATTAAATGATGTTACAGGAAATTGAAAGTGAATTACAAGGAAATTGGGACTTAGTGAAATCTTGAAAAAGTGCAATTGTAGTAGTGGGGCGATTTTCCCCAATTGGACAAGTTTTATTAATTATTTAATAAAACAAAAGAGGAAATAATAAAGTGGGGAAAAATAAAGTGAAACTTTAAAAGGGCCCA
>MU224103.1:2323848-2337750 GCA_018584345.1 Thuja plicata | reverse complement strand
GAGATTGATGCTGTTAGTATTGAGGAGGTGTTATTTACTGATGACATATTGGCTTCACATACAGAGTGGGATGCTTTACCTCACGAAGTAAAGCAACATTCAAATTTTGACAGGTTCATGACTCAGCAAAGAGAACGTTCTAAGGGTAGAATAGATGGGAGACAAAGACATGTGAACCATGAATTGAAGCAAGCAACCAACAAGCTGACTTTGACACACTTTGATGGGAGCGGAAAGATGAGAGCTAGAGATTGGATTCACAAGCTTGACACTTATTTGACTTTACGTCCTATGTCTAAAGAGGACACCATCAGGTTTGTTGTTTTGCATTTAGATGGTATAGCCTATGATTGGTGGTACCATGGGTTGGTCTCCTTACATCATGATCAGATTGTATCCTACCAGGAGTTTGTAGATGGATTGGTAGAGAGGTTTGACAAGAAGGACCTAGAGTCCTATTTCAGGAAGCTGGCACAGCTCAAACAGACAGGCAGTTTGGAGGCTTTTATCAGTTATGGTTATGGTCTATGATATTTCAAAGAGGAGACGCGTTATGTTGTTTATTAAGGGGTTAGTTGAACCTCTTAGAGGTTGGGTTAATTCTTTTGACCATACTTCCTTGCAGTTGGTTATGAAAAAAGCAAGGGACTTGGAGTTTTCAGCTCCACGTAATAAATTTCCTCCTAGACCATCTAATCCTCCTTATGATAACAAGGCTGTTCCAAAAAAAATTGAAGGACCAGATTTCAAGAAACCTGTGATGGGACCCTTAGATCCAAAAACACTTAGTGATTTGAGGAGAAGGAGATTGTGTTTTTATTGTAGGGGTCCCTATGATGAAAAACATGAATGTCCATTGAAGCCTAAGGGTAGAAATAGGCTTATAGAGTGGTATTATGAGGATGAGCGTAATTTTGATTTTGAGGGGCAGCAAGCTGATCATGAAGAAGAGAGCTATGAAGAAGTAGTTAACAGTGAGAAGGTGGATGAGGATTCCCACCTCAAGGTTGTATACCTCTCCAGCATGAAGAAAGAAGGTTCTTTCAGGATGCGGGGTCTTTTAGCAGGGCAGCGTGTCATTGCCTTGTTGGATACAGGTGCCACCCATAATTTTATAGATTCACATTTGGTTTTTAGGAGAGGTGTTATCAACCAAAATTGCACCCTGTTAAGTTTGCAAGAACTTAACCTTTTGGAGGAACATGGAAACATTCCAAGTTTGCGGGTAAACTATGGCTGGAATGAATCTCCGGATCCTAGGTCGGCTTCCTATCTGGTAAATCACTCTATACTACCTGAAAGTGATTCTTTTTGATGGAGAAAAGAGATAGAAGGAGAACAGAAAAAATGAAAACTATGTCCTAAATGGTGATGCACCAGAAAAATATCTGAGAAATGCGCAAATAACTTGACACACGATGAATTAATAACTTAAGCTCTCTTACACAACCCCACTAAATCATAATATCTGCATAATCAATTTGTAAGAAGGCTAATAATGACAATCCCCTTAAAGGAGAAAAATTTCTCACAATTTTGGGGAAAATCTGACTTGAGCACAACTTAAAACCTGCAAACAAGCATGAAGTACTGCATAAAGGCACTAACATGTGATACAAATTAAGGACAAAGAACATCACAAAATTTTGTACCAATCACTGAGTACACAATAACAGACTAATAAGGGAAGGCATAAGCTATAGATTCCAACAAAAGGTGTCACAAAATCTGTATATCTCTCTGAAATGGGTTACAAAATCTCTTTGCCTCTGTTAAGAACTTAAAACAAGTTACAAAACCTCGAGCCAAAGGGAAGAAGAACTCCTTAACAATGAGTCTTCAACTCATATTTATGCATTTTCAAAGCCAACTGCATTCTGAAAGCAATAACTTCTGGGTCGGATTTGGCCTGTCTAGCCACCTTTTAGCCCTTCAAAAGTCTACAAAAATACAATTTGATGACCCAAAAGTCATACCCAAAAAATATCAACATAAATACTCCCTCATAGAAGCAGTCTTATCCCTTAAAAAGCCCATAAGGAGCTTCTGGAAAATAATAACTATCTGCTGACTTTAACAACTGCAACCTCTGACCCTTTAAAATCTGATCTTTCCATCTGTAAAAATCTGATTTCCAGCGTCTGAGAAAAATCTGATATCTTTCTGTTTCTGAAAAAACTGATTATCCCCCTTTAAAAAACCTCCGGGAATAAAACATAAAGATTTGCAATAAAACATATGAAATTCCCTGTTATAATTAACCCTGTGCACATTTCAAAACTCTGTGAAAATCCCAGATTTAATGCATATATTACTCAGAAATTAGCAGAAATCGGCAAGTAACACCTTCTCACTCGCTCTGAAAATTAGCTTTTCCAACTCGACTGTCTTACTTTTGCCTTCTGCGAGTGAGCGATGAGTTTTCTTTGAACCCATTTTATGTCTGTCGCATACTCGCTGTCTTTTATGCTTTGCTTTTGTCCTCTGCGCAAGTGAGCGATACTTCCTTTCTTTACCGTGTCGCACCCTCGCGGGCTGATTTTGGATATCACCTGAGTCTCGGCGACTGAGCGCCTATGCATCTTAGTTTTCATCTATTCCTTCATCGCACACTCGCTGGCTGTTAAAATTGACTTTTTGATTTGGGCGAATGAGCGACATTCATTTTCTTACTGCATACTTTAACTCGTCGCATACTCGCGCCACTTAATACTCCATCTTTCATCTTATGCGCGAGTGAGCGATGTGTCTTTTCTTTCCTCAGTCGCAAACTCGCGAGCTGAGAAATTTCATTTCACTACTGACTGCGAGTGCGCGACTATGTCTCCTCTTTCTTTAGTCGCCTACTCGCGAGCTGAAAAATCTGATTTTATTACTGACTGCGAGTGTGCGACAATACACCTTTTTTCCTCAGTCGCTCACTCGCGAGCTCTTCTCCTTTTATCTGAGTTGATTAGCAACTGAGCGATACCTTCTTCCTTTAACTCGTCGCACACTCGCGAGCTGATTTTTGACCACCATAAGACATCAGCGAGTGAGCGAGACGTTGAACGGTCTCTTAGTCGCTCGGTCGCAGACCTTTATAAACCTTGAAAACCGCCTGTGCGACTATGCGATGCATCTTTATATCAGTACTTTATGCCTTCGTCGCGCACTCGCACTGCAAAATACAACCAAGTTAGAACCTAAGCGAGTAGGCGACCTCTATAACATGACCTCGTCGCGCAGTCGTGGACTTATAACACTGACGCAAAACTTGCTGCGGGTGTGCGACTGCTTCACTTTAAACATGACCCGCTCGGTCGCAGAGACTGAGATAAACAGCATAACCTTTCAGCGACTGCGCGATTTACATTTTCTTAACCCGTCGCTGACTCGGTGACCTGAAACTTGACTTCCATAAGACATCGCGACTGCGCGATATACACTTTAAAACACTGAACCCGCTCAGTCGCGCAACTTAAAAAACTTGACATAGGTAGATCGCGATTGCGCGATGATCTTTTAAAACAGCTCGTCGCCCACTCGCGCGACTCAGAGACACTAAACAAAAACCGACACGACAAGGCGATTAACATTGAAACACTTGCTTATTCTTTGCATCCATTGCTATTGAAGTTATAAATAATGCTTGACTACCATGCTTCACTTAGAAATTTTCTACTTTCATGCTGCTTCTGCTCACGCCATGACTGAAGGTTTTGATTGTGATAAACTTGCTGCTGGCTGTGCTCTTATTTGGTACAAACCGCCATGAATAATGAGGGTTTGAAGGATTTTCTGGTCTTTCTGGAAGGATTTCGAAGCCATGATCTGCACTTTGAAGTTTTTTACCATGCTCTTTCATACTTGATATGTTTCATTTTTCCTATGATGCAATCAGTAGAAAAAATGAGAAACAAGAGGCATACATACAAAGGAGTTTGAGGGCATTAGAGTTAAGGTGGCTGATGGTTACACACTTAAGTGTGACAGGATGATTCCAGATCTTCCCATGAAGTTAAACAATTATGAATGTGAAACTGATTTTTATGTGGTTGACATGGGAGGTATTGATTTGGTTCTAGGCATGAGTTGGTTACATTCCATTAAGGCTTTTTATCTTAGCCTTTAGGATATCAAAATGAAATTTTAAATTAATGGTAAGACACATATACTTAAGGCAATCAGGGAGGAAAGTCTGAGATCTATTTCACTTAGACAGATGCAGCGTCTCATTAGCCACGACGTAGTTGAGAGGGCAGAAGAGTGTAGGATATTACCCACGCTGGATGAGTCAGGGAAATCAGCTTATCACCTTGACATACAGGAGCTCAGGACTAAACACTCTAAAGTGTTTAGTGATTTACCACATGGCAGGCCACTTGACAGAGGCATTGAGCACATTATTGAGTTATAGGAAGGCACTAAGCCAATTATGATTACTCCTTACTGTCACCCCAAGCGCTTGAAAGATGAGAATGAGAAAACAATTCAGGAGCTGATTTCAATGGGGCATATTAGACCGAGTTAGTCTCCCTTTGCTTCATCAATTGTTTTGGTGAAGAAAAAGGATGGTACTCTCAGGATGTGCATTGACTACAAGATGCTGAATCAGGGGACAATTAAGAATAGGTATCCTATTCCATGCATCGATGAGTTGATAGACGAGTTGCATGGTGCACGCTACTTCTCTAATATTGATTTGATATCGGGTTACCATCATATCTGAGTTCGGGAGGACATAGAGAAGACAGCCTTTAGATGTCACTGTGGACATTTTGAGTTTTTAGTCATGTCTTTTGGGTTGACAAATGCTTCAACCACCTTTCAGTCTACCATGAACAAGGTCTTCCATAGTCAGCTGAGGAGATTTGTGCTATTTTTCTTTGATGATATTTTGATATATAACAAGACGTGGGATGATCATCTTGCTCATTTGGATATTGTGCTGGATATTGTGGATAGGGCTTCCTTGTATGCAAAGGAGTCCAAGTGTGCTTTGGGGATGACAGAGTTGTTGTACCTTGGTCATATTATCAGTGCACAGGGAGTGCGCATGGACCCTGATAAGGTTCGTGCTATTCTGGATTGGCCTACTCTGGGAAACTTGATGCAACTCAGAGGGTTCATTGGTTTGTGTGCTTTCTATTGCAGATTTGTAGCGGGGTTCTCTCGGCATGCAACGCCTTTGATTGATTTGACCCATAAGGGGGCTTTTGAGTGGACTTCTCAAACATAGGAGTGTTTTGAGAAGTTCAAGTTGATTAAGACATCTTGCTTGGTTCTAGCGATGCTAGATTTCTCTAGACCATTTGATTTGCATTGTGATGCTTCTAGTGAGGGCATTGGTGCGGTTCTTTCCCAAGATCATCATCCCATTGTTTTTGAGAGCAGGAAGCTCAGGGGTCTTGAGAGAGCTTTTAGTGTTTATGACAAGGAAATGTTATCGATAATGCATGCTTTGGCTAAATTCAGGCAGTATTTGGTTGGCAGTAATTTTTGCATAAAAACTGATCATAACAGCCTGAAGTATTTCCTTGGACAACACGATCTCAATGAGAGACAACAAAAATGGGTTAGTAAACTACAACCATATGATTTAGATATCAAGGGTACTCAAAATGTGGTTGCTAATGCACTTTCACAGAGGCCTCATTTAGGTGCTATGACTGAGATATCTGAGGATTGGAGGCACTTGATCATTGTTGATTATGCTAGAGATCAGTGGGCATCTAGTTTTCTTGATGGAACCATACAGGACAATAGGTATACTTTTGTGGATGAGTTGATCATTTACAAGGAGAGGATGTTTCTAGTTCCAGGATCGAGTGTTAGACATGTGGTGTTGAGAGCTTTCCTTGATTCTCCCTTAGCTGGGCACCCAGGGTTCTTCAAAGCCTATAGGCAGGTGTGGGAGAGATTTACTTGGAAAGGCTTGAAGTATGATGTACAACGGTATGTGAGAGAGTGTTCTATTTGCCAGCAAAACAAGCAAGAACACACATATGTAGCTAGATTATTGCATCCACTTCCCATTCCTGAGCAGAAGTGGGAATGCATTTCTATGGACTTCATTGTGGGTTTGCCTAAATCCCAAAGTAGAGATTGCATTTATGTCGTTGTCGATCGTTTGACAAAAAATGCTCTTTTTTTCGTGATTGCTACTACTTATTTAGCGACACAGGTAGCAGATTTCTTCTTCAAGGAGGTGTTCAGATTGCATGGTTTACCCTAGAATATTGTGAGTCACCAAGATAGCCGGTTCATGAGTCACTTCTGGAAGGAGTTATTCAAGTTGTGTGGGACAAAGTTGACTCCTAGTACTAGTTACCACCCTTAGATGAATGGGTAGATTGAGATTGTTAATAAATAGGTGGAGGGCTATCTTCGGAATTATGTGTTTGCTCAGTAGAGAGCTTGGGTGAAGTGGATTTACTTATGTGAGTATTGTTAGTCCACTCACCATATGTCTATTTGGATGACTCCTTTTAGAGCTTTGTATGGATATGATCCACCTAGTTTTTTGGATTTGCTTTTCAGCGATAGCAGAGTTCCCAGTGCAGGTAATTTGCTGCAAGACAGTCAGGATATTATGGGAACATTGCGCGATAATATTCAGAGAGCTCAGAATCAGCAAAGCAACATGCAGATCAGATGAGAGTTGCTCGCTCTTTCCAGGTTGGGGATATGGTTTATTTGATGTTGCAACCCTACATGCAGTCATATATTCGGAAGAGCGGAGTTGAGAAGCTCAAACCTCGGTACTATGGCCCTTTCCGTGTTGTTAGACGGGTAGGCGAGGTTGCTTATGAGCTGGATTTGCCAGAGGAGAGTAGGGTGCATAATGTTTTTCATGTATCGCGCCTCAAGAAGGCGTTAGGCAAGCATGTTGTACCATCTATTATTCTGCCACCCTTGGATGACGAGGGGAAGTTGGAGCTGATTTCAGAAGCTATTTTGGATACTCGAGAGAGGCATTTGCATCGGCGTGTCATCAGGGAGTTCCTGGTGAAATGACATGGTTTACCTGTGGAGGACGCCACTTGGGAGTCAGAGGATATTCTTCAGCCTCCCGAATTGCGATTGCTTGAGGACAAGCAATCTTGGGGAGGGAGGAATGTGATGTGCCCATTTTAGCAGGTGCCTGGGGACATGCTTGTTAGCCCATCATTGCGACCCTCGTGGGCTAATGACTTGTTTTGGGGGTCTCTGGTTGAGATCTTACTATTTATAGTAAGTCTATTTTTGCCAGTTTCCATTTTTGGTAGTGTCCGAACAGTGGCTTGACAGAACAGAGCAGTTGGAGTGGCTTGGGTTGACTATTTTATTAATTAATTAAGCATGGCGTAATTAATTATATTGTGGAGTTTATTTATTAAGTCAAGTCATTAAAATATTAATGATGTTTATTTTGACTTTGGTTCGGGCATTAAGTGAATGAAGGCTTATAATTGAAAGTTATAAATTTTAATATTCAAATTTCTAAGTCTTAAGCTTGGAGCTTTAAGTTATTAAAAGTGTTATGTTGAAGCTGAGTTGATCGAGCCTTCTTGAGGAAGCTTTGAGCCTTTACGAAGGATTTTGAATTCTTGAGGACTCATTCTATGTATTTTAAAAACGCTTGGCTTATTATTTAAAATTGTGGAGAGAGGGTTTCCTTGAGATTTTCGCTGATTGAATTGATAATTCAATTCAGTTTTCTGCACTTTGAATTGGGCGTGTGAGTCCAGTGAATCGTGTTATTGCGGCCAACTTGCTGTTGCATTTTGGGGGCCGATTCAATACATCACTTCCATAAATCAGAGGTCGTGGGTTGGATAATGGAAGAGCATTCATCCATTTGTTTGTTGGATGTGGACAGGAGTCTCCACCGTTATAGTTAGTTCCAACCGTGGCAACAAGATTTCAACTGCGGCCAGTCAAGAGACGCCATAAGGTAGTTTATGCATGCTGAATAAGGTAGTCGCTTATTGTAATGTGATTTGGATTTTATGCAATTAAGTCTTAAATATATGGTGTGAAATATATCTGGAATTATAGAATCAAATTCTGATTTGTGTAAATTCAATTCTTTTCATATATGGAGAAGTACAAAAAAAAAGTGTACATATTTGCGTAGAAAATATCAAAAATATTTCTTTCCAGAGTTAAGAGGAATTATTGCATTTGAATTCTAAGGAAAGAGCCAGGTAGGCTCTTTACAGAGAGGTAGTCTATCAATAGAGATATCAATAGAAAAAAAAGAGCTAGTCTCAAAGTGCTAACAATGATGGCATTGAACTAGACACAATGAAGCATTCCTCAAAAGAACGAAGAGCTAAGCATAGATGTATGTCATGACGAGAATTGACATCTCCCATGGATCTGGGTTTACATATGTACAAAGTAATTCAGAAGATAGTCTTAAGAGGCAACGGTTCGGCAACAAGCTGAGCTTGGATAATGAACAAAGGAACAATTCACTAGTACTGTGTAATGCACTATATCTATCAACTATTACTATGCACAACCCCATAACATATACAATTACAAAATTTTGGGAGTGCTACCAGTTCATTATATACTATCTAGACTTCGTATTCAGAACATAGTTACATCCAAAATATTTATTGGAAAACATTGTAAATTACTCCCAACCAATATCCTGTTTGTCATTGTCTCTTGGAATCCAGGCATTGGTTGAGAGAATCCGCATTGCAAAGGGGGTTGTCTTCGGCTCATTATTGGGCATTGACATTCATTGTTGGCAGCCGCCATTACCATTACCAGTCGTGGCCAATATTGTTGCAGTTAGAAGGATTGAACAGGTTCCATTAAAATAATTTTGTTTGCTTCTTTCATGATAGCATGGAATAGTTTCAATTTCAATTTCAATAAAAATGTTCAGAGGTTTGGCGTGACTCTGGTTTTTTCTTCAAGAGTTAGATTAATTGTTATCAATTTCCAACTTCCTTATTTTGAAAATACAAAAAACACATATATGCAAAAAATACAAAAATTACAAATTCCAGAGACAAAGGTAATTATTTGCAATGAATTGAGTGATGGATCCAGGCAGTCTCTTTACACCCCAAATTCCTTCTATCTGTGAACTTAACTCAGTTATAATGATGTGATATGCTAGTTATAACAAAGAGACTTACACTATTCATACAATGGATATCAAATTTATTTTAACTTCTTCCAACTACTTCCAATTAAACAAACTACAAAGGATAAGGGTTGAGAAGGCTAAGATAACTCTAAGAATGTAAGACAATGTTGATGATGGGGGTGAGGCTCTAACCAGTCCTTGCTTCGTCGTGTCAACTAAGCATAGGAAGGTGCTATCTTCTAAGGATGCAAGAATGATTTTCACATTGTCAATACTCATTCAAATACCCTATAAAGGCGTAATCTAAATGAACATCTCCAGTAGAAGTTAAACACTTGCAATTTAGGCCCAGACTAACCTTGCACTGTTACTTACAATCAAGTACCAAAAGGTATGGACATTAGCTCCATCACTAATAATCATTCTGTTAGCATTAGGTAATACTGAGAGGGGGGGTGAATCAGTATTACAACACTTAATAAAACTTTTCAACCAATTATAAATAGTCCATAAGCTTGCAGAAATGAAAAGAACATAAGAAAATAACACAGTACTCATAACACCATTATTTGTTGTGAGGAAACCCTGGCCAAGGGAAAACCCCGGTGGGGATGGTACCCACAAGCATGCACTAAAGTATAGTGTCCCTGCTAGGAGACCTAGCCCTGTTAGGAGCTGAATATTACATAGTACAATTCCTTGTTAGAGGAATAACAACCTTGTTAAAGGTATACAACACTCTGTTAGGGGCCAACTGAGCATATAGCTCTTACAATATAGTTCTGTTACAAATGTTCTCAGTAATGAACAAAACAAGCATCTCTAATGCTTAGATAGTTCTAGTCATAGTTCTTCAATGATCTCTGTCATCCTCTGCTCTGCCATTCACATATCACATCCAAAACTCTGTTTCACAACTCTCTCTTTGCTCAACAAAAAGATCTTACATATATATCTTTCTTCTTTACCAAGTCGGCTCTCAAATACAAATATTACATAGTCGACTCTCAATACAAAATACATTTAATAGAGCAAATATCAAATGCATAGTCGACGCTCTTACATAATCAAAATATAGGTTATCAACAATCAAATTCAACTCCGATTGCCAGGAGTCCACGTCATACTCCCTGAATCATCATTTCTGTCCAGCTGCTTTGTATCACTATTCTGTTGCTGTCTGTCTTCAAATCTCTCTAACTTACCGTAAACATCACCAAAACAAAATCGATCTTAGGTGGAGGTCACACATACCCCATACTATCTTCTTCTAAGCTCGCTTGTCATAACGCATCGATCTCGATCTTCGATACTCAAAATACCTCTGTATTTCTGCTTTTGTACTTAGCCGATTTTAGAGTCAACAAAACTTAACTTTAAATGAATCAATCAGTATGCCAGATGTGTTGCCATAAATGACAACCAAAAAGTGGATCACATCATACAAAATTGATCACTTGCCAACACATTTAACAATATCTTTCTTTCAACTACTACTTCTATTTAACATGAACTAAAATCCTAATCTAAGTGAGGAAATGTAGAAACCATGCAATACTCCAAAATAATACAAGCAATTCACCATGAAGACCAACAATGAATTAAAAACAATTTGGCAGTATCATAACAACAATTTCAACAAGTCTCTCTATTACAAATGAAATGAGTGGGGTTTATATAGGAACCCCAATTTCAATGAACGGTCAGGATTGATTTGAAACCAATGGCCCAAATTAATTCATGACAAACCCTAATTAGGGCAACTACAAATAACCAATAAAAACAAGGCACCAACATATGGGCCAATGAAAAATGCCCTTTAGGATGAACCAATGAAAAAATAATATGTTACACATGTCCATTTGTGAATGATTCTGATCACACGATCTTGGAGATATCAACTTGGAGCTCTCTGATTGGTTGAATGATGACTGGACACTACCTCAGCTTGCTCATCTTTGATCCTTGTTTCAATTTTGTTTCTTCATCCTCTTTCTTTAGGAAATTCTCTCATTGAACTTATCCTTGAAATTGCTCTTGATATCTCAATTTTCTTGAAGTGATGGGTTTCCCTCTATTGATCATGGACTTGCAAATCTTCATGTCCTTGAACCCTTTTATGATGATAATCCTTCTTAATTTGTAGACTTGTTCCTCCTTGCATAATTTGATCATCCTTGTGTGGTGAAGTCTTCCTCTCTCATTGTTTGGGACATCATTGATACCTTTATCCATTACCTCCTTGGCTTGGAATCCTTTATCCTTGATCACTCATGGGGGCAAAATGGAATCCCTAACAACTTGTCCTTGAATTGAATCATGTTTGGTCCTTATGGAAAATTGATATGAATAGGGACAAGTTGATCTCCCTATAAGGTAGTCCTTATTCTTCAAGCATTTAATCGAGTGGAAAGTTTCCTTGCATAGGAACACATGAATGTTCTTGAATTTGAACTTGAACTTGTCCATGGACTCCTTGTTTTAAATCCGGACTTATCCACATCCCTGCTTGATGAAGGCTTGATCACGAATCCCCAAAGTCTCCTTCTTGAATGTATCAAGCTCCCTTTGCCTTGTAATTGCATTGTTGAATCCTTCAACATTCCTCATCTACTTCCCTGCATGTAGTCACCTATGGTGGAAATTTGCTTGTCATAGGGATTAATTGATTTCACGCTCCTTGTTCAATCCTTGCTTTGATTCTTGCTCATCCTCTTGGTGGAAAACTGAAAGGGACAAGGATAAAATGAAGTCCCTATAAAATGTCCTTTACTTTGTCCTTGGTTTTGTCACCTTAGTCTCTGAATGGAAGATCAACTTGAATAGGGATTTCATGATTTACTCAAGATTGTTCCATCCTTGTACTCCTCGCTTATCAATGTCCCACACAATCACTCCTGCAAAAGAGAAGAAGGCACGAAGTTACTGATCTTCTAAGGAAATCTGATTAGGAAATTAACTTCAGACCTTTAATCCCTTGATTTTACCATTAATTTGGACCTTTATGACTTAGAAAAATCATATTTGAAGGCTACAAATGACATCCAAAACCAAGTATGAGAGTCCTAAAGTCTGAGTTCAAATCTAGAAATTAAATCCGAGGACTAAGTCCAGAGACAGACTGCAAATAGGCGCCATCAAATTGTTAGGACATTAAAATCATGATTAAATTGACTTATTTGAACTCCTAAATGGACAGATCAGACCCCCTTACCATTGCATAAACTCTGGTTTTTCTGAGGACAGACCTGCAACATGTCCAAAAACTTGAAATCAATGCACCACTTTGCTAAATATGATCCCAAACATGCATTGTAAGGTCTCATAATGGGGAATATGTCTTAGGATCAGATTGGTTTTTGAGACATTCTGATAATAAGTCTGAAGACATCTCTCCATTCTCAAAACTAGTGAGTTAGACTTCACCAAATCATATTACTAATTGACTGGAGCATATTCCAATGAAGGTTTAAGGATTAGAAGTGTAAAACAAACCCTCTTGCCAAAAGATGTAAATCTGATTTCTGAAGACAAGTCTGAAACTGTAATGACCCCTTCTAGGACATTTCTTAATTTGTTCTAAAGTTTCCACTTCAGGTTTTGGTTTGTATTGGGAAATGGCAAATGGTAACATTCCTTAAATATATATATATATATATATATATATAAAATCATCATTTGATTTGTATTCCATTATTAGGAATACTATTATTTGGTTCTTAGATATACTTGTCCTCCTACCTTGACTAATACCTAAGGTGGATGATAGAATTACTGTGCTCAGGAAGAAACAGTCTCCAAGAGGCTCCCTCATGAACAAGGTCCGTTTTGGGAATCTTCTCCTCACTGTGACCAGATTACTCTTCCTTCACAAACTCTCTCTCCACTTTGTATTAACAAGTGATCAAGGGATTGACTTAGTATACATTATTATCTTATATATTACAAATATAAGCATCTTTCTATCTGTATAACATAACTAATATATATTTCTGATTTCATCATTATTAACGAACATATATATAATATATCTAAATTAACCCAAATATTAGTTCTTTGTTTCCTAATAGAGTTCAGATAGGATATTCTTGTTTTACAAGTATGTATATATACATTTAATACATACATACATGAAATATAACATGATTTACATATATTTATGATCTCTTATATATATACCTTTACATTGCAGATCTTTGCATTATTGAGTACACAATGCTTACAAATGAGAACTATTATTGTCTTCACTTGGTCACTGAACTTCACTCGACTATTAATTTCTGCTATTTCACTATACAGCCTGTAATATTTCCCTCCCCCTAGAATGTAATGACCCTTACTAATGGGTCACTAAAACTACCAATGCTGAACTTAGGAATTTTGTCAAACACTTGGCATGCAATCTGAATTATACTGCTGAAAGTAAAAGACTGAATATGGAAAATTGTTGAGCAACAAATCCACTTAACTAACTTATGCAAATTAGTGCCAATGTATTCATTCAATGATATAGAGATTCTTTTACAATAGATTTGCAACTTCAGATTATACAAATAACTTGGCACCTTTGGTTCTACTACAATATATGCAATGCAATGATAGTCTTTCTTAGGTTGGACTGATTATGAATGATTTGACACACACATTGAACCTCTACTCAAGATATGCAAATGTCTTAGACAGCTGGATACAATTCAATGACTGAAACTATAAACCCTCTTGACATATGAACAACAAATGACATTTTACATGTACAACAGTGACTGTAAACTTCAAACCCTCATAGCAAAATATGTCACACAAACATTTATCAAGCAATTACAATC
>MU224103.1:2307670-2320178 GCA_018584345.1 Thuja plicata | reverse complement strand
CTCGGGGTACAGATATGGCTGAGGATACAGAGAGAGAAGCCAGGGAAACATTGAGGGCCATACGAGATGGAAAATATCATATTGCTGATGTATTACAACAGCTTACAAGGGTTATCCAGTGATTGACAATAGCACCTAGGAGGCCCTAGAGCCATCACAGTGGTGAAGGCAGTGTACCAGGATCACCTATGGCAGCTAGACCCCCACTCGTACTTCAGATAGGCCCCTTATGCCTATCTTCGCAGAGAATGATGCAAGGGAAGAGGTAGCACAGCCTGAGGCAGTGGGGATTCTTCTAGAGAATGTGATGACCATGCATGATGTTGTGTAATTGATATAGATGTCTTCTTTCTTACGGCGGTTGCCTTCATTGTGTATATTCGTTCATTGTGGAATATCTCTCTGGTCATTGAACTCTACGTAGCCCTGTTCTATGCAAATATTGAGTCGCTATATGGAGTTTACCCCATGCATTTTCTATTCGGACCATAGTGAGCTAGTCGGTCTAATAAATATATTTGTTGATGATTTGATTTTTATTATTTATATTTATTGATTATTAATATTAAATTTATTGATGTTGATTAACAATTTTAATATTATGAACAATATTATTAATATTATTAATTGTATTGTATATTGATTAATCAACATTATCGATATTAATCATATTAATATTATTGATATTTATAGTAATTATATATTGATTAATGTTAATTAGTAGTATATTATTAATTAGCTACATTGATTAGTAATATTGATTAATTATTATCATTATGTTGATTAATAATATTATTGGTATTGATTATTAATTTTGATTGATATTATTAATTATGAATTGATAAATAATATTATTAATGTTGATTATTAGAGTAAAGGCTTAGCAATATTTGAGCTAATTTATATACATACATGCATCGATTACGGTTCATGACAGTCTGCCCCTCCCAAATTTGCTTGCCCTCAAGCAAATATATATACTCTTCTTATGATAGTCAAATTTGGTAACTTAAGACAAGTTTTCTCTCTTCTTCTAGAGAAATGATATAATAGACTATCCCATAATGTGTAAATTGATTTTTCCAGAACCATGTTTGTGTAATATCATCCCTCAACTTTATCTTTCTCTAGTTGTTCTTATCATTCTAGATTAATCTGAAATGGAACCACACACATTCAAAAAATATGAAATATATGCATGAATATATGAAGACACGAAGCATACACATGAAGACATGGAGCATACACTTGAAGACGCAGAGCATACCCCTGAATGCATGAAGACACAAAGCATACACTTGAAAACAAGAAGTATACACATGAATGTATGAAGACAAAGAGCATATACAAAATATACAACCAATGTAAACCTTGTTAGATTCCTTGATTATACCCTACAATTTACAATTTGCACTAAGCTAGGGTTAGGGAAAAGATTAACAAAATTCACTTCTTCATTATATTTTTGACTATAAACCCTGTAACTAAGTGAACCAAGTTAGCACATATATACTTTCAAAATTCTGATCATACTATTAAAACAGATTTGATTTGTAGGGATCGAGTCATGATAAGTTTGACCAAGGTCATCTCATACTAAGCCCAAGAGCGGGGCTTCGCCGCCTTGGCCTCGTTGACAGGTCTTAGACATCCACGCGAGGGGGTTTACTTAGTAGGATGTTTGTCTTGCTTCCTTATTCTTGCCTCACCTCCTTTGTCCTAGGAATCAGAAAAGCTCTTGCGAAAGGGTGCCCTTAGCAACTCTCCCTTAACTAGTACTACAATGTAATGTTCCCTTCTCTGAGCTAGGCCATTTTGGCGCCTCATTAGTCTATCTCCCCATCCGGATAGACTAATGGCTTCTTCTGGAGGATGCCAACATGTCACAGGCTTTATTTGGGTGATTTTTAAGTATTTGGGAGCCTTTTCTATAGTTAAGTCACTTTATTTTATAAAGTGAGTTTATAAAGTTACTTTATGACTTAAAGTCATTTTATATTAAAAAGTAACTTAAGTGACTTAAGTGAGTGTACTTTATCCCACATGGCTTAGAATTCTGTGTTTTCCCTCATATAGAGGTTATAAAAGCATAAAGCTCTCCTTGGGAAAAACACCACAAATTTTTATAAAAAGAAGATAAACTGATCAAGTTGCTCATGTGACAGGTTATTTCTCAAGGACGCAAACCCTTGAGAGATTTCTTGAAGGTTGGACGCAAACCTAGCCTTCTACATAAGGTGGATTCACACAGGGTCCATAGTTGAATCAAAACAGTGAACTTTGGATTTAAGTTTTCGGAGCTTTGCATATCCTGGTTCCATAGTGCTTGTGTCTTGTCGTCAACTTCTGGTAATGCAGTCTTGTTCGAATTGCCTGGCTACATTTTAGTTTATCAGAGGTGGCGTCTAAAAGTCTCCAAAGAAGGCATCTAAGCATCGAGCAGGGAGTGACTACTGCAACACAAATAGCACGCCATCTTCTAACTCCACGGGATGCATGTGTGGGAACTGGTTCATCACCTGCGGCGAACAAGTCTATAGCAGCGTCGGGAGGATAGACATCCGCTGAGGACGTGGCCGGAGTAGCTGACGGGGAGACCCGTGGTGACTGCCTAGCACCATGTAAAACTTGTAGAGGGCCCGATACCTTACAAGCGTGACTGGAGGTGACAGGAGATACTTGGAATTCGGGGAGATCACTTCCGCTTTGGTGAGCATTGCTTTACAAATCACAAATCAGAGTCATGGCGTTTACAACTTCCAACGCAGGTAGTATATATGTATAACGATATTCATGGACAGTGTGGGCATGTACGGCTATGGTGCTGATTAATGAAGGTGCACACTAATACAACTCTTGTTTCGATAATATCTTGCAACGGGCTCTGTTTGAATCTTATGCAAATCTCTATTTGATGAAATATACATTCTTTTATAATTTGTATGTAAAACTTGTATGACATATATATGCAAACCTTAAGCATACGTAAGTCCCAGGTTGAATCTATTAAAAGAAATACTCAGAAGTGATTACATTCAACTGTGAAATTGGAGGTCAAATTTGTCATTTTTCTATTGCCCCTATTTTGGGATATTACAGTGGTATCAGAGCCTTTGATCTTGCCATCTTAGTGGGCTAGACTTTCTGATTAGCAGGTTGGTATAGCAGTAACAATGTTGAGCAGGTATGCATAGCAGGCACAGACCTTACAACTTTAAACATAATAGAGTTGAACAGGAACAGCCAGAATCCTCAGTACAGGTTGATATAGAGAACAGTCATACTGAAACAGATGAGTTGATTGTATTTGAACAGGTTACTCGGGGTACAGATATGGCTGAGGATACAGAGAGAGAAGCAAGGGAAACATTGAGGGCCATAGGAGATGGACAAGATCATATTGCTGATGTATTACAATAACTTATAGGGGTTATCCTGTGATTGACAGTAGCACCTAGGAGGCCCCAGAGCCATCACAGTGGTGGAGGCAGTGTAGCAGGATCACCTATGGTAACTAGAGCCCCCACTCGTACTTTAGATAGGCCCCTTATGCCTATCTTCGCAGAGAATGATGTAGGGGAAGAGGTAGCACAGCCTGAGGCAGTAGGGATTCTTCCAGAGAATGTGATGACCATGCATGATGTGTGGGATATGCTACCAGATAATGTCAAAGCTTATTTAACCTTTACCCAGTATATGGCTCAGAAGAGAGAATTTGGTAGGGCTCTGCAGGATAGGAGACCCAGGGGTCAGAACAGGGATTTAAAACATGCAATGAACAAATTAACTCTCCCTAAGTTTGATGGCAGCGGTAAGACATCCGCGAGAGCTTGGATTCACAAGCTAGACACTTTCCTGACCCTCAAACCCATGTTAGAAACGGAGGCTATTAAGTTTGCGACAATGCATTTAGAGGGAGCAGCATATGACTGGTGGCATTGTGGTCTTGTCACCCAGGATCATAGGCTGATTACTTCTTGTGAGACGTTCAACACGAATTTGATTACTCGTTTTGACAGGAAAGACATAGAGGTTTATTACAGGGAGTTAGCTCAACTGAGACAGAGTGGGTCCTTGGACCACTATATTGATGAGTTTCAGAGGATTTCCATCATGGTTCACGATATGTCTGAGAAAAGGAAAGTGATGTTCATTGAGGGCCTACAGGATAGATTCAGAGGTTTGGTTAGAGTTCTCAATCCAAACACTTTGGATGACGCTATTAAATTAGCACATGACTTGGATTCACCTTCTTCTATATTGCAGCCGCCTAAGAAAACATTTAAGGGATCCTCTTCATTTCAAAAGAACAAAAATCAGAATAAGAGTATGCCCCCTAGATTGGATTTTGAGATAAGAAATGAGTTGAGGAGGAAATTATGCTTCACATGTAGAGAACGATGGACTCCAAACCACAGGTGCCTTGGAAAAGGCAAGATACATTACATTGAGGTGGTTTCCGATGGTGAATATGAACAACATGAGGGCAGTGATGTTGAGGACGGCGATGAGGAGGCTCAGGAAGACCAATCAATAGAAGAGAAAAAGAGGGAAGCCCCCATGAGCAGCCCCCTATTATTTTAGCATCTCTTTCAGGTATTCCCACATGTCACCCAGTCTGTTTGAAGGGGGTGGTTAGAGGACAACAGATTATTTGCCTTCTGGATACAGGTGCCACTCATAACTTTATCAGCATCGGTATGGTTTCCAGGAGGGGATTACAAGTAGTTGACATTTCCAAGTTTGAGATTAAGGTGGTCAGAGGAGAATTGTTGAGTTGTAGAGGGAAGATCTCCGAACTCCCGATTCACTTTGGAGATTATCTTCTAGAGGTTGATTTTTATGTCATTGATTAGATGGTCTTGATGCTATTTTGGGTATGCAGTGGTTACAGACCCTAGAAAGACACTATTGATCATAAGTTGAAATAGTTGGAGTTTATGCAGGGTGATCAACAGATTGTTCTTAAGGCCATGCCAGATGGCGGGCCCAGGTTAGTGTTGACTCATAGGATGGAGGCCATCATGAGGCATAGCGATATGAAGTGGGCAGCCCAGTGTTTCATATCCTCTAAACCCACACCAGATTCAGTGCAGCAGGTTCACATTGATATCCAGGATGTCCTTGATAAGCACAAACGGGTTTTTAAGGACATTCCTCCAGGTATACCACCAGATAGGTTTTGAGCACATCATTGAGTTGGAGGAGGGTGCCATGCCCGTGACCACTAGTCCTTATCGTCACCCCAGACACTATAAGGAAGAAATAGAGAAGACGATCAAGGAGCTTCTAGATATGGGGCACATCAGGCCCAGTTCCAGCCCCTTTGCTTCTTCAATAATTTTGGTGAAGAAGGATGGTACTCTGCGTATGTGCATTGACTATCGTGCACTCAATAAGAGAACCATTAAGAACAGGTATCCCATTCCCCGGATTGATGAGTTATTAGATGAGTTACGTGGGGCAGTATATTTTTCGAAGATAGATCTTCGGTCAGGATACCATCAGTTACGTGTCCGTGAGGAGGATGTTCATAAGACAACGTTCAGATGTCACTACGGGCACTATGAGTTTCTAGTGATGCCATTTGGGCTCACTAATGCACCTGCTACTTTTCAGTCATGCATGAACCACATATTCAAAAAGCAGTTGCGCAAATGTGGTTTGGTGTTCTTTGACGACATTTTGGTCTTCAGTAGGACATGGGAGGAGCACTTACAACACTTGGATGAGATTCTTAGCATTGTGGGGGAACAGTCTCTGTTTGCGAAAGAATCCAAGTGTGAGTTCGGATTGACTCAAATTCTCTACCTAGCACACGTGATAGGGGCAGACGGAGTTAAGGTTCACCAGGAGAAAATTCAGGCAATTCTTGACTTGCCACCATCGAGGAATGTGTCAGATTTGAGGGGTTTCCTTGGACTATGTTCTTATTACGGGAGGTTTGTGAAAGGATTCTCTCAGACAACAGCCCCTCTCACTGATCTTACTCGGAAAGGGGCTTTTAGGTGGGCAGATGAGGCAGAGGTAGTCTTTGACAGGCTTAAGACAGTCATGAGTACTTGCCTGGTTCTAGCGCTCCTGAACTCTCTCGTCCCTTTGTTCTAGAGTGCGATGCTTCAAGGAATGAGATTGGTGCAGTATTGATGCAGGATAGACACCCCATAGCATACAAGAGCAGGAAGCTTAAGGACAATGAGAGACTGTATTCTACTTATGACAAAGAGATGCTTGCCATTATGCACACCTTGGCTAAATTCAGATAGTACCTAGTTGGTGGCAAGTTTACAGTTAAGACAGACCACAATAGCCTACACTACTTCTTAGAACAGAAAGAGTTGAATGAAAGACAACAAAAGTGGGTTAGCAAAATTTAGGCATATGATTTTGACATTGAGTATGTCAAAGGGAAAAATAACATTGTGGTTGATGCACTTTCCAGGAGACCTCCAGTAGCGTCTTGTTGTGCACTATCTGAGATCTCTGCAGATTGGAAGTCTCAATTGCTGGTTGAGTATTCTAAAAATACTCAAGCTTGTCAGATTTTGGATGGTCAGTTCCAGGATAGAAGGTACAAGGTGATCGATGATATTATTCTTTATAAGGATAGGATCTACCTAGTTCCAGGATCTAAACTTAAGGCTAAGGTGATGAATGTTGTTCATGATGCGCCAACAGCAGGACATATGGGTTTCTTTAAAGCCTACAAGCAGGTCAGAGAGAGGTTCTCATGGAAGGGCCTCAAGGATGATGTCCTCCAGCATGTCAGAGAGTGCCAGACTTGTTAGCAGAATAAGTTCGAGCACGAGCATCTTGTCGGCTTATTGCAGCCCCTTCCCATTCTAGCACAGACATGGGAGGGTATTTCGATGGATTTTATTATTGGGTTGTCGAGAGTGCAGGGCAGGGATAGCATTTTTGTGGTGGACAGACTTACTAAATTTGTCCACTTCTTCGCTATTGCAAAATATTTGTCAGCTTCGCAGGTAGCTAAGCTTTTCTTCTAAGAGATTTTCAGATTGTATGGTCTTCCCAAGACCATTGTGAGCGACAAAGACACTAAGTTCCTCAGCACCTTTTGGTAGGAGTTATTCAGACTGGCAGGCACCGAGTTGAATCCTAGCACCAGTTACCACCCACAGATAGATGGTCAGACGGAAGTTGTGAACAAATGGGTGGAAGGTTATCTTAGAAATTATGTAGCGGGACAATAGAGGGCTTGGGTCAAATGGTTGTATTTGGGGGAGTTTTGCTACAACTCCACCTATCACGTGACTATTGGCATGTCACCGTTTCGAGCTCTCTATGGCAGTGAACCCCTATCATTTATAGACCTGGCTCTACAAGACAGTAGGGCACCGATTGCGAGAGATTGGTTACAGGATCATCAAGATACTCTTAGATCTCTAAGGGAGAACATCCAGCGGGCACAAAATCAGCAAAAGATGTACGCTGATGAACATTGGACAGAGCAGAGTTTTGAGTCAGGGGATATGGTCTACCTTCAACTTCAGCCGTACAGGCAGAGTTCTTTGAAGAAAAGTGGGTCCCAAAAGCTTAAGCCCCGATTTTATGGTCCTTATCGCATTGCCATGAGGGTAGGTGAGGTGGCGTATGAGCTCGAGCTACCGTCAGACAGTAGGATTCACAATGTGTTTCATGTGTCTTGACTCAAGAAGGCGATTGGGCAGCAGATAGTTTCGTTAGTTGGATTACCTCCTCTTAATGAGGAAGGTAAACTGGTTCTGGTTCCAACTGAGGTGATTGAGGTTAGAGAGAGGAAGCTATGGAATAGGATTATCAAGGAATATTTGATTCGCTGGAAGGACTTACCTATTGAGGATGCCACATGGGAGGGTGAGTCTATTCTGCAGCACTCTGCGTTGAGATTGCTTGAGGGCAAGCAATCCCGGGAAGGGAGGATTGTAATGTCCCCTTCTCTGAGCTAGGCCATTTTGGCGCCTGATTAGTCTATCTCCCCATCTGGATAGACTAATGGCTTCTTTTGGAGGATGTCAGCCAGTCACAGGCTTTGTTTGGGTATTTTTAAGTATTTGGGAGCCTTTTCTATAGTTAAGTCACTTTATTTTATAAAGTGAGTTTATAAAGTTACTTTATGACTTAAAGTCATTTCATATTAAAAAGTAACTTAAGTGACTTAAGTGAGTGTACTTTATCCCACATGACTTAGAATTTTTCATTTTCCCTCATATCGAGGTTATAAAAGCATAAAGCTCTCCTTGGGAAAGACACCATGAATTTTTATAAAAAGAAGATAAGCTGATCTGCTCATGTGACTGGTTATTTCTCCAAGGATGCAAACCCTTGAGAGTTTTCTTGAAGGTTGGACGCAAACCTAGCCTTCTACATAAGGTGGATTCACACAGGGTCCATAGTTGAATCAAAACGGTGAACTTTGGATTTAAGTTTTTGGAGCTTTGCATATCCTGGTTCCATAGTGCTTGTGTCTTGGCGTCAACTTCTGGTAATGCAGTCTTGTTCGAACTGCCTGGATACATTTAAGTTTATCAGAGGTGGCGTCTAAAAGTCTCCAAAGAAGGCGTCTAAGCATGAGGCGGAGAGTGACTATTGCAGCACGAACAACATGCCATCTTTTAACTCCACGGGATGCATGTGTGGGAACTAGTTCATCACCTGCGGCCAACAAGTCTATAGCAGCATCGGGAGGATAGACATCCACTGAGGACGTGGCCAGAGTAGCTGACGGGGGGACCCGTGGTGACTGCCTAGCACCACGTAAAACTTGTAGAGGGCCTATTACCTTACGGGTGTGACTAGAGGTGACGGGAGATACTTGGAATTTGGGGAGATCACTTCCGCTTTGGTAAGCATTGCTTTACAAATCACAAATCAGAGTCATGGTGTTTACAACTTCCAATGCAGGCAGTATATATGTATAACGATAGTCATTGACAGTGTGGGCATATACGGCTATGGTGCTGGTTAATGAAGGTGCACACTAATACAACTCTTGTTTTGATAATATCTTGCAACGGTCTAACGGTCTCTGTTTGAATCTTATGCAAATCTCTATTTGATGAAATATAAATTCTGTTATAATTTGTATGTAAAATTTGTATGACATATATATGCAAACCTTAAGCACACGTAAGTCCCAGGCTGAATCTATTAAAAGAAAAACTCAGAAGTGATTACATTCAACTGTGAAATTGGAGGTCAAAGTTATCATTTTTTTATTGCCCCTATTTTGGGATATTACATACAATAGGGTGCCCTTGCAGTTTTCCCTCAAGGAGTTGCATGTGAGCTTATTTTGATCAGTTTCAGATTTGGAATGATTAGTACTTGCAACCAAATCTTATTGTTCATGATTTTGGAGGCTTCATTGCTAATATTCAGAATTATTTGTATTTGTTTCATCATCAAGCCATGTTGGATATCCTTGGAAGAGTTAGCCATAGTAATTTATCATTGTTTGAGGGTTTGGTTGGACATATTTTGCATGATATTTGTCATAATTTGTTTCTGAAGCTGCTGCACTAGCCATAGGAGGAGTTTGATTTGCTGAATGTTGTCATCGTTGCTGCTTTTTGAGGCTACTATCATAATTATGGAGAGTGATGGAAAGATTTATCTGCTGGTTACTATCATAATTATTGTTGTTAAAGGCTGATGACTCCTATTTAGGGCTTGAGTCATCCTTATTGGGATTTTCAAGGCAATTTTGGGCAACATTTATCATTGCAACCAACATTTTCTGTCATTGTTTTTAGCACCATCATTGGGAAAAGGTGAAATTGGAACATTATTTGTTGTTCAATTGTTTGTCACCTTCAGAACATCTTTTCCAGGTCATTTGCAGCCCTTCACCTGCCAGCTTCCTTGTCATATTAGGTGATCTACTTTGTGGAGAACCATTGTTACTGTTACAATTTTAGTTCAATCATATTTGGCCACTAGTATTGCAATTTGTAGAGTTCTTTTGGTGCATGGCATCTGTACTACCCATAGTTCAAAAACTTGGATTAGACAAGAACTCGAATGACCCAAAACCTTTAAAAACTCAAGACTTGGAAAAAACTTTAAAATTTATTGAACATTTAAAAATACACAATTTATAAATAATACTCTTCATAAAAACACAAATTATTGATTTCCTTCATATATAAATCAAAATTAGAGTTCAATGCATATTATTAACCAAAATACAAGTCTTTAGACTTGCTGAGTCTCCTACTTGTAGATGCTATATGTTTTTTAGAAATTGATAAATGAAAATCAAGCCTAGCAAAAGACAAATAACAAGTAAAAAAGATAATCACAAATGTATTTCTTTTCATTGTGAATTCAAATCTATGATCTATCTAAATGAAGGTGAGAATTGATGAAACTAGTTGATGGGTCTCAAGGATGGGGGACCAAGGGCCTATATTTGGGGATGGCAATAGGATGGTGGTTTGGGAGTTGAGGGGCAGTGCCCCTCACAAGGGTCTACATGGAGCCTTTATCAAGGTTGTGGGGCTGAGCCCCTTGTGGGGGTCTAGGAGAAGAGCCCCTCACGGGTTTTGGGTGTGGAGCCCCAACATGATCACAGGGTAGTGCTCTTCATTGAGATACAAGGCAAGGTCGAGGGGCCAAAGCCCTTACCACTTAGTGCAAATTAAGGCCTTCATAACCACACAAACCTTCATGCTGCATGCCATTTTCCTAATTTTATCTTTTTTTTAAAAACTTTTATGTGATACCGAGTACTTACTATTTCTAGAACTTGGGAGTGATATGGAATGATGCTTTTATAACTTAGTGGAGGCGAAATTTGAACTTGGAAGCTCTTCACTGGTAGACTTGGAAAACTAGAAAATGGAAAAATGCTTAAATCGTGCCCTAAATCCATTTGCAGAAACATCTCTGTAATGTTGTTTACCTCGGTTACTAGAAGATTATGCCTGTACTCAGTGAACTAGTCTGGATTTTTATTCAATAAAAACTGAGCATGGAAGATTGAGTCTAACTTCTGATTACTGTTCTTAATATATGAGCATAAATATCCCACCACATATATTTTTAAGACATCACTTCACAGGAATAGTATTTATTAAAACTTTCAAGTTTAGCAGTATTCGCTGGTGAATGACTGCAGTGCCAATTCCGCTTCAAGAATATTTTATAACAATAACATAACATGAAATGGAATTGCACTTAATTCTTCACATTAAAAAAAATGTATCCACGTTAATATTAAAGTGGTCAAATATATCTTGTGCACCTGGTATTTTGAAACGCTGATTTCTAGAATGTCTGGAAAGATGGACCCGCGCCTGGATGGGACGGATTCTGTGGTGCTGTTGGTTTGGTAGGATGTCTGCCGTGCTGGAAGGAATTCCGAGTGGTGGGAGAATGGTCCCGCGTGCTGAGTCTACACTGCCCTGCTGATTCCCCTTACAACTGCCGCTGTCTTTAACAAGCCCAGCGTCCACGCTACACCAGCCGCGCACAGGATGTGGAATGCTCTGCGGGTGACTTAAACTTCCCGCGTGAATACAACTAGTTCCTCTTCTGGCCGTTGGAACTGGCTACTGGCTCCCGCAAATGAAACAAATCCTCCTTATGACCCGCGTGAAACTTCCTGTGCCCCCGGTTTGAGACTCCTGGCCGCACTTCCTAAAGTTACACGGACTTATTAGCAGCAGACCCACGTAGTGCAGTCTTAGTACTGCAGGTCGATATCCTCACTGCAGTTCACGCCACGGGAGGGCTATGGTTTAATGTTCAATATTATTAATGCTCAGCTACCTGCGTGATACTCCTTTGATGTTCACTTCTCATGAAATGCGATTTGTGTTATGAGACATATAAACTGATTCCCACCATTTCACCGTCAACTTCTAAGGTGAAAAACTGATCTTCCTACTGCTGGAATAGTCCATTATTTTAATGCTGTGTAATACTACTTGATTAAGCTGAGATTTCCAACTTACATGATAAGCATAAATGTGAAATTTGGAGTGATTCCACCTGTGTGAGAAATACTGGGGCTACGTCCAGTTCTCTCCAAAATCCTCAAGGGGCTACGTCCTCAATAATTCTCAGTCACATTAAAGCAACCAGTTATAAATCTTAAGTTCATAAATTCTCATTGTACTTTCCCAAGGAAGATTACCTTCCTTTTATCACCTCGAAGTGAGAGCCAAAACATCCGAGTAGGCAATGTGGGATAAAAAGAACTTTCGTCCTTTAGTCACTTAAGTCACTTTACAAAATAAAGTAACTTAAAATTATAATATTAAAGTGACTTTATAACAATACTTTATAAAATAAAGTATCCCAACCATATAGTTTGACTCCGATATAAAATAAATGTCCAAGTAGCACCTGTGACTGACTGGCATCCTCTGAAAAGCGGCCATTAGACTATCTGGATGGCTAGATAGACTAATCAGGCATAAAATTGCATTACTGCAGAGAAGGGGACATTACAGTCCTCCCTTCCTGGGATTGCTTGCCCTCAAGCAATCTCAAAGCTGGG
>MU224103.1:2261780-2273883 GCA_018584345.1 Thuja plicata | reverse complement strand
AAACACACCCAAATCTCCTGAAACTGAAACCAAAGGAAGATCTTGTAGAACCTCAAATCTGGAAGCTGACACCTCCTAAAAAGTAGGAATCTCCCTCCTAAAAAGTAGGAACTGGCTTCTAAAATCAAGGAACTGCCCCCAACTGGTCTGCTACTGCCCGAGATACCAAATCCGAACAATAAATAACCTGAGTGAGTCTCTAACCACCATTGTCAGCCTACGAGACCCCATAATAGGCTAACTCTCATGTCTCTGCTAAACAGAGCTAAAGAGGGGACATGACAGTCCCTTTTTGCCTCTGATAGCCCAAACCAACCAAATAAATGTGAGTCTGACCATGTCACCTGTCTGTGATTGATGTCGAATGAGATGGGTCAACTGGCAGTCCCATCCCTAAAATCTAGGGATGCTCCTAGAAGTTAGGAAACCAGTCCTGTCGCACTGAAATTGACACCAATTGAAGGGTCATAAATAACCTCATGATTGACAACTGTCACGAACTCCTAAAATTTAGGGATATCCCCTAAAATCTAGGAACTGCTCCAAACTGCCTGTAAAGCCAAAATCCGGTCACTATATGCATTGAATGAGTCCCTATCCATCTCTGCTAGCCTACGAAACTACAATGATAGGCCAACTCCTCCGACTTTGATGTCCACTCTAGAAAGGGGACATGACAATCCTCCCTTCCCAGAGATTGTTTGTCCTCAAGCAATCACCGGAACAAGAAACATCACAATCCACCTGGATCTCACGGAAAACTGTAAGCGATGCCCCTGGCACAAAGTGCAAGCTCTTGTAACATCCTCTGAAAAACAAACGGGATGACTCTGTAAAGAGACCCATAACAACCACTCACCCACACTCCCGTACTGAATCGGTCTCTAGTCGGATCCCAAGAAAAATAGATCTCAGGACCATAAAAAACTGAGATGTATGGGTGACTTAGATCACATACACCCTGAACTCCCCCTGCACACCCAACTGACCTGTACTGAGAGTGTAGACCATCTGCACAACAGGGATGAATACCCTTGAACAAAGCTGTACCAGGACCTAGATATCCACACACTATATAATCTTTGCAGTCACCATAACTCTGCAAGTCACCTGCTACTGACTTGCAGCCAAAACTCCCATCAACTACTGATGGCGAGAACCCATCCCATAATGGATAATAAGGATTAGGATCCAACCCACGTCTATGTGCCATCAACTCATCAACATCAAAGGAAAAATAATGAGCACTCCTCACTGTTTCATTGCGATAAACTGCTCCGACCTTTGTCAGAGGCTCGTCATCCACCAGCCTCGAACCCAAAGATGGCTCCAATCTCGAACTCAGCACAATTGGTTGGACAGGGTCCTGGGTGACCCTCTCAGCAAACCCAACCTTGAAATCTCTGTGAGGGAGCATCGTAGTCAAGGTACCTATAATCTCTCTCACCAAACGCCGAATCATACCAGTACCCCGGATGAGAACACCCTCAAAAGCTCGGTAAGATCCATCCTGAAATTCTGAACTCTCAAGAAGGTGATCCAGGAATGACTCTGTGCAGTAGAATTTATAGGTGGTAGCATCCATTTGCTCTCCCCAGACCCATAACTTGTCATCGTGTAACTGTGATGTAGCCAACTGCCTATCATTACCAGCTATGCGATCACTAACAACCAACTCAGGTGATACCATGTCTCCCTGCTAAGCAATCAAAGGAGTAGTGTCATGAACTGAAACATTGATCATTGACGGGTCTACTACACTACCCACAACGTCTTGTACTATATCACCTGACGCAATGCTACCAATTGGAGTATCCATCCCAACCGGAATATCCACCCCAATGTCAAGCACAAGACAACCCTCTACTGAAGTGCCTAACTCAACTGCCCCTGTCTCCGATGGAAGTGAACCTGTACCTCCAACACTAGAATCAAGGGTGGATGTATCCCTAACTCCATCACATCCAACAACCCCAACTGTGGACATCGCCAAATCACTAGACACCACAATATGTAATTGCACTGTATCTGGTGCTGGTGTAGACTGAAGCTGCACCAATTCCACAGTCACCTTTGCTAACTGAACCTGTGACTCTTGGAGAGCCAACTAAGTGCTCTCTAAAACCTCAGAAGTCGCCATGAGTTCCCAAGTAAGCTCACTCACCTCATCCTCTCTATCCAAGAGTGCCTTATATGTTGTACTTTCCCACTCTACTAGGTGATCTCGGTCGGCTACCAACCGAAAATAATCCTGTCTCAAAATCCTGACAGCCTCTTGTAAGGCCTGAATCTCTGTCAGGGACAGGTAACAACTACCATGCTCATCATCCATAGGGGCACCCCATCCATGAACAACTAGCAGCTGCCAAGCAGCATCAAAATGCTCGAATGTGGTAACAATATCAAACTCGCTGACTCTCAACTGACTAGACACATGATGACTCTGAATTATAGGCCTCCTATGCATCACCCTTGGCACACTATCTGTACTGTGAATAGAAGTGGTACCCAACATACTCCTCTCAGAAATACTATCCCCCAGTGTGTTGTCATCTAAGCTCTGTGAACCAACAACTGAACTAACATCCTAAAACGGAGTACTAGTAGCTGACACATCTCCATCAAACTCTTCTGTACTTGAGGAAGCTGCTACAGAATCTATCTCCTCAACACTCTCACCTGCCTCGTCCTCTGTAACCTCTGAATAATCTAGATCCTGGGACCGATCTGCACTCTCCAGCAACTCGGAGTCCTCTCCCAGGGTCTAATACAAACATGACTCACCATTGATGGAGTCATCCTCATGGGTCACATAGGAAGTACCGGTAGCAAACCAAGATGCTAACAAGGGCTCTACCTCCTCTGGTGACCCGAACTGAACTTCATCTAACTCCCTACCAACAAATAAATCTGAGTCATGTTGGCATGAGTCCGTGTCTACTATCTCAAACTCAACACTGGTATCACCACATGCGGATTCCATGCTCAAATGCTCAACACAAGAGAATACTGGCATCTCCTGTACTAACCCCATCTCGGGACTGCCGCTATCCAGATCTGTAATATCTGACACCATCTCCTCAAGGCAGTCCTCAAAAGTGGTATCCTCGTCTGGTGATCCAGAGTCCACCGTCATATCCTCCAACACTACAGCACTCCCACTATCAGTCACCTCGACATCGACCATAGGACTATCCTCCTGGTAAACTGAACTGGAGCCATTGGCTGTCTCTATAATACAATCCGGTATAGTACAAACATCAATTGCAGGCGTCAAGTCCTGCTGTATCACCAGACCATCTGAGTGCTGAGTCTCCCTGCATTTGCTAGACGGTGTAACTGTCATGTGCTCGTCCATTGAGATAGGTAGTGACCCTACAATAAAAGTGTGGGGTAACTCAACTGGAGGGGCACTGATCTCTAGAACTGATGTGCTGGGCCCACGTGCAACTGTGAAATCATCCTGCAGGTCTCTCCTGACCTCCCTCACCGTGTCAACCTGTCTCGTATCCTGTGTCTTGCGAGAAGATTTGTCCAAGAGTGAAACCATGTATCTAGCCGCCCTGTCAATGGTAGCCGGATTTGACAACTGTTCACTAAGCATGTTCTGAATATCCCAACTACGGTCCAACTGTTTAACTAAGGCATCAGTTTTCCTTTTAAATTTAGACAAACTATGTGATAGTTTCTTCTGTCTACTTCTATACGGTTTCACCTGTCTACTGCTATAAGTTCCCCTGTACCTATCCATTCAATTTCAATAGAGTGCTGATTACTCACTCAATTTATTTATTTATTTTTATTTTTTATTTTTTAAGCTTTCCTGTGAGCGTAATATCTCTGTATATCAGCTCTACCTGGATACATAGAAGTCACTTATTCCACTATCTGATAATTACCCAATCGCTGATATAAATTATCATCATCTTTCTTGAAATCTGACAAGACCAATTCCCTCAAACCCTACAGGCTGGCAGGTTGCAAGCTCTGATACCACTGAAATATCCCAAATGGATATTTGTTCTGCTGCTGCTATAAATTTATTTTTAATAATTATATTCTCCAGTAAGTTTTTTTTTAAAATCTTATAGAGCTAGACAGAAGTTGCAGAAGAAGTTGTTTCTTTTGTATTTTTTTGAATAAGTATTACAATGCATAAACAACAACTGCAAATAGATAATGATAAAATCAAATACAATCAGATTGTGCAATATTCTAGAAATACTTTTAAACTTGTACCAATACGCCTGAGCGGCTAGCTGCTGCAATAAACCAGATAAAACAACTCCAACGCCCAACTGCAAGAACAAGCAAAACGTTGAATCTCCAACCAGCTATGTTCCTTCTCTTCTTCACTATGCAATGCACAAGAACCTGTAAATCTGATCCAGCTGAGGGCTACGTCCCAACTGATCCGTTCTTAGCCACTAGGGTTTGGCGTCCTAAGTGAGAAATGCTCATCCAGAGCAATGGCGTCCAAAATAGGTTTCAAAAATGATAAAAGATGCCATCCATTAGCTTCTCATCGCCTTATATCTCTTTTCCATTTCAAGTCGAACCCTAATAGAGGATTGAGAGTGCACTTTATAAATAAGTGATATTTTCTTAATTATGGTGTCTAGACTATAGAGAAAATATCACTTTATTAATATTAAATATCCCCGCACACCAAAAAGACTCTGGAAGGTGACAATCATATAGCAAATTGTGAGACCTTTTCGACGAGCTATAACACAGGCATCTGAAGTCAGAAAACCCCTTATTTCTCCAAAATGGCTATACACAGCCTTATTTAAATAATTAAAACGCTAACTTAGGAAAATATTTAAATATATTAAAATATATCCCAAATAGCCAAGGAATATCCAAGACACCCCAAAATGCTGAAGCTGAATATGTCACCTGCTTGTGACTGATGCCGGACAACCTAGGATAACTGGTAGTCTCATCCCTAAAATCTAGGGATGCTCCTAGAAACTAGGAAACACACCCAAATCTCCTGAAATTGAAACCAAAGGAAGATCTTGTAGAACCTCAAATCTGGAAGCTAATACCTCCTAAAAAGTAGGAATCTCCCTCCTAAAAAGTAGGAACTGCCTCCTAAAATCAAGCAACTGCCCCCATCTGGTTTGCTACTGCCCGAGATACCAAATCCGAACACTGAATAACCTGAGTGAGTCTCTAACCACCATTGTCAGCCTACGAGATCCGATAATAGGCTAACTCTCATGTCTTTGCTAAACAGAGCTAAAGAGGGGACATGACAGTCCCTTTTTGCCTCTGATAGCCCAAACCAACCAAATAAACGTGAGTCTGACCATGTCACCTGTCTGTGACCGATGTCGAACGAGATGGGTCAACTGGCAATCCCATCCCTAAAATCTAGGGATGCTCCTAGAAGTTAGGAAGCCAGTCCTGTCGCACTGAAACTGACACCAACTGAAGGGTCATGAATAACCTCATGACTGACAATTGTCACGAACTCCTAAAATTTAGGGATATCCCCTAAAATCTAGGAATTGCTCCAAACTGGCTCTAAACTGCCTGTAAAGCCAAAATCAGGTTACTGTATGCACTGAATGAGTCCCTATCCATCTCTGCTAGCCTACGAGACTCCAATGATAGGCCAACTCCTTCGACTTTGATGTCCACTCTAGAAAGGGGACATGACAACCGAGGACTATGGCTTATGGTATAAAAGAGAAGGAAAATTTGAGCTACAAGTCTATACAGATGTTGATTGGGTTGGAAACATTGATGACCGAAAGAGCACAACTGAAGGAGCATTCTTCATGGATGACAGACTTGTCACATGGATCAGCAAGATGCAAGGATGCATCTCTCAGTCTATTGCAGAAGCAAAATATGTGGCTGCTGCTACAAATTGCTCTAATATTGCATGGATCAAATAGTTGCTGGAAGGTATGAATATGAAGATTCTTGAACTAGTGATTATCTATTGTGATAATACCAGTGCAATTAATATATCAAAGAATTGAGTCATGCATGCTAAGACTAAGCATACAGCTATCAAGTATCACTATTTAAGAGAACAAGTGCAAGCAAAAGAGGCGATACTAGAATATGTTCAATCCAAGGAACAATTAGCTGATATATTTACAAAGCCATTACAGAAAGATACATTTGAGTACCTGAGACAAAGACTAGGGGTCTAACCCTTGTCTATCAGTCAGTAAGCTGACTAGAAGGTTGCATCAGCCTATACACAAATCAGAAGATCATTCATGTTGATGCAAGCACCGAGATGGACAACAACAGATACATCTGTACACAGCAAGGTACAAATCTGCACCGCATACCAGAGTCAATGTATTGTTGATGGATAGGGAAATTCAAGGAGTATATTATAAAAAGTATGGAAGATGATATGGAAGAATTGTTTGGCATTGTTGTTAAAGGGAGAGAGATTATCTCATTATTAGAGAAGAGATTCATTATTGAGAAATCAAAAGGGAGAGATTGATTACATATGAAATATCCATCTAAGGGAGATAAGTAACAAAGGGAGAGAGTACATACTAAGGGAGAGATTGCTGTCAAAGGAAAAAGAGATGATCAAAGAGAGGAACAGTTAAGGCAGAACACATATCAGAAACATAGATAGAAGTTGCTACATCTATCCAGTAAAGGGATTGAAGATTGAAGAACACACTCTGAAAGAAACAAATCTAAGCTATATGAGCTTATTGAGAGCCAGACATTTGTAATAGTTATAATAGGAGAGATTGATGAACTTCAACTGTTATATTTCATATTGTATTAGTAATAATATAGTGTGTTGCCATCAATGCCAAAGGGAGAGACTGATGACATGTAACTGATTGAATGTTTGAAGATGTTAAGTTGATCACCGAAATGCAGAAAGATAATGCAAGACATTAAATCGGTGAATGGATTGTATTGTCATTGATGTCAACTTGATATAATCTGATCGGTTATATTCAAAGGGTCAAAGACTTCAGAGAATCAGAGAGACAAAGATTATGCTTTCAGTAATGCAAAAAAGACAAGCATTCACTATGTGACTACAAACACCGACGACTAGTGGAACTTGAAGGACAGAGAAAACCGAGAGCAAAGTCACAGTGATGTCCGAGCAAGAAAATCGACAAGCATTACCGACGAGTAGAATCACAAGCATTATCAACGATCAGAATTATAGTGTTAACTGACGGTCAGACAACACCGACGGAGAAGCCCGAGGAGAACTGAAGTGTTGACCGAAGTTATCAAAGAGTTAAAACACCAAAGTTAACTGGAGTTCAGAAATGACAAAATACTTAGCTGGCAGAGCTAAAGATAGACTTAACTAGTTGTTAACATTGTTTTCATAGACAAGTTAAAGCCAGAGATAAGTAAAAGATTTAAAGTTGTTTTATCCAGTTGGTAAGAAGATTTCTACGAGATAAAATAGGAGTTAAGCTTTAAAGCAAGATTGGCTAAGATTGCGGATCACGCAAAGAACGAGAAAATCAAGAAGTGAGAAACAGTGATATCATGTATATAAAGAGACAACTTAATTCATTTTGAATTAAGGGGAGTAAATAGAAAAATGAGGATGTTGAAGAGAAACTGATGAAGAACAACTTCATACAGTCCTGATCAATTAAGCTGAGGAAAAAGCTAAAGATTTTTGTAGACACCGAGCAACAAAAAAGCACAACATCACCGAGCCAAAAGAAGTGGAGCAAAGGTATTGAAAAGAGGACATTGATCAGAAAGGTAAAATGAGCTTACAATAGATCTGAAAATCTGCAACTATAAGTTGTATGTGTGAACAGATCATTTACTGTTTTAGTTTAACCATTGATTCAGAAAGTCTCTTAACCGAGCAGAACTTAACAATCCTTTCTATATTGACATACATCCCAAGGAGTATCAAAAAGTTTGATCATGAAGATAGCATGAGATGTCAGATACCATTTGACAAACTACACTGGGTTTGGTCATAGAAGGTAGCATAGAGATGCTTGATATCAAGTGACAAACTATTCTATTTAAATCCTCTAACAAGGTCACACCTAACAGTGTTTGTAACCTTTAACAAGGTTGGCTCTTCATCGAGCTCACTTCAGAAGAGTGAAAATTTTGGGTTACCGGTCCCAAGTGGTTTTTCCCTTAACAGGGTTTCTACATTAAAAATCCATATGTCAATGTGTTTATGAGTTATTACTTTAGTGTTTTGCATTACACATAACTAATTTGGATTGATCGGTATACACTAAGCAATTTACTATTTTTCGGTAAATGAAAGACTGCTATTGGGTAAACATTAAGAATAAGGTTTAACAGAGAACTTTGAGCAGTAGTTATTTGATAAATTTATTTGAAGGCATACATCTTGTAGGACTGAAGATAACTAGAGGCTTAATATTGTGGTAATAAGTTTTTTGGGTTGATTTATTGGAATATTTTTGAGGCCACTGATTCACCCCTCCCCTCCCTCTCAGTTATTCTAACAGTAACTTGAGATATATTGTTATAATTTGAAAATACAAATTCTCTGTTATTAGCGATTCATTTCGGTTGATGGTGTGAGCTCTTTGTTAACACTCTATTCATCAACAATAATACATTATCAATTGATAGTATCGAAGGGTGCTGAAGGGTGTCAAAGGGATTCAAAGGGAGCCAAAAGGAGACGAAGGCTGTCGAAGGGAGATGAAGGGTGCCGAAGGGAGACGAAGAGTGCCAAAGGGAACTAAAGGGTGCTGAGTGTCGAAGGGTGTCGAGGAGAGCAGAAGGGGATTGAGTGTCAAAGGGTGTCATACGATGCAGAGTGGCAATTTTGTATGGGTGGAAATGAGGTGAGGGCCAAAAGTGTCGAAGAGATTTTTCCTTGGTTACATTGTCATGGGGTATTTTCCCTCAGGTACTTTGCTGTCGGGTATTCGCCCTTGGGTACATTGTTGTCGGTACATTTCCCTAGGGTATATTGTTGTTGGGTATTTGCCCTCAAGTACATTGTCATCGATACATTGATGTGATGTCCTTCCAGCTAGCGACATAATGCTACTCAGTGATTATCCTATTAGTGGACCCTCGTAGGCTAGTAGGCATGGATAGGGGGTCTTTTCAGGCACAGTGAAGGTATGGCCAACTGATGGTTCAGTATTGGCAAAGCTCAATGTTTTCAATTGGCTTAAGAGATGGTTTTTGGCTCGGTTATATGGATTTTTCTATTTTTAGCAAAGGTTTCTATATTTGGGTTTATTTTTGAGCCATAGAGATGGACCTCGGCTATTTTTGGAAATGCATTTTGGTCACATGAATTATTTCACCAACTCCGGTTTTAGGCAGTTTAGCCAAATTCATAATATCAAGGGAGTTATTGCATTTTCAGTGGTTAAGTGTTTAATGAAGGAATAACGATTTAATATTAAGTTATAATATAACTTTATATTAAATTACTTAAGTGATGGGTTTAGGCTTCATAAAAGGGGGCCAAGATTATTTATTAATTTATGGGCATGTTTCCTAAGTCCAAATTAATTAATTAAATGTCACTTTTTATGTTTATTACATTAAAAGTGAGTTATATGGAGAAAATCACAAGCTTGCTTTTCTGGTGCGATTTTGGACTTGGAGGAAATAAAAGGCTTGGCGTGAGTTGAGAAGGCATCCATTTTCATTTTGAAGAATTAATTTGTTTCCTCTTGAGCTCTGAGAAGGGTTTGATAGTTTCAACCATTGAGAATGTAGTTTCTTCTGTGTGTTCTTCATTTGAGCCAGTGAAATACCTGGTGAATTTGATAATCAGAGGGAGTCTCATTTAGAGATTCTATTTGCGCTTCAAGATAGGGTTTCAGCAGTTGCAGCACAAGCTCATAAGATACATCGGGATCAGAATAAAGGTGCTGGTTAGTTACATCATTGCAGAGACTTGCAAGCGTGGCTGGGAATACGGGAAAAGACACCATTCATGCTAAAAACGCATTGGCTAGTTTAGTGTGATTTCTTCTGGAAAAATATTTAGGTTTTTATGCTTGTAAAACTCATTGTTGTTTATGTTTGGATTCCAGAACAATCTTCTTGTACTTGGCGTTGCATATTAAAGAATAATAAATTTGCAGTAGTACCTAGATTATCTTTTCAGTATTTTATTTCAGATTTGTATGTATTTGCTTTTTCATTCAAAACCCTTGCTAAAACACAAAAAAATCATAAAACATTCAAAGAAAAAACACTTCAGCAGTTAGAGCCTGTGAAGGGTTCTTACAGTGGTATCAGAGCTAAATCCTGCCATCCTGAGGGTTTAGTTATTACATGCAGCCAGAGGAGGTTGGTCCACAGGTATTATACACGCAGGAGAGCCTTACTTGAAGGCGAATAGGTTTTAGAACCATAGCCGGTCACCATTGGTGACAGGCATGAGGGTAGCCCACCTAGGGTCAACAGGGTGGATGATGATCAGGAAGCGAGAGTTTTTTAGAACTATGGCAACAGGGCAACAATAGGTGGCCCAGGCCTTACAGGTACTGACTACAATGATGGAGCGGATGAATCCACTAGACAGGCAAAATAGGGATTAGGAAGATAACAAGAGTGCGGTTGGTTCTCCTTGAGGACCTAGGACACACTCTAGGATGGCTAATAGGCCTACACGTCCTACTTTTGTGAGGGAGGAGCTGACAACAGAGCCTGAAGAAGAAGCAGGTGATTTGATGTTCGCAGATGTTCTCATGGCGGCAAATGATGAGTGGGAGACGCTAGCTCCACAAGTCAGGGAGCGTCTCACCTTTAAGCGATTTGTTAATCAAAGGAGAGCATTACAGGGCAACGAGACAGGATAGGAGATCTCGTGGCTAGAACAATGAATTAAAGCGTGCTACAGGCAAGCTTTCTTTGACTACTTTTGATGGTAGTAGTAGGATGACAGCGCAGTCTTGGATTCACAAGCTTGATACTTTCCTGGCACTAAGACCTATGGCAGAAGTGGAGGCAATAAAATATGCCACACTACATTTAGAGGGAGCTGCACATGATTGGTGGTACCATGGGATGGTTACCCTTCAACATAACCAAGTGACTTCATATCAAGATTTTGTGGACAGGGTGGTAGAGAGGTTTGACAAGAAGGATCCAGAAGTTTACTTCAGGGAGTTGGCACAGTTGAGACAAACGAGTGGATTGGAGTATTTCATTAGTGACTTTTAGAGGCTATCCGTTATGGAGCGAGATAGCTCAGATAGGAGATTGGTTGTTTTATTCACTGAGGGATTATCCGAACCACTAAAGGATTGGGTAAAAGCCTTTGATCCATCTAATTTGCAAGAAGCAATTAAGAAGGCTAGAAGTATGGAACAAGCAGCCCCAGTAAATAAATTTCAGTCAAAGGGTGCATCATTTAGCAAAGACAACAAACCATTCTTCAAGAAACCCGAGAGGAATGAAACAAAGGCTGAAAATAAAGATAAATCATTCACCCCCTTGGATAGAGAGACATTGAATGATTTAAGGAAGAAAAAACTTTGTTTTTATTGCAAAGGACCCTATGACATGAACCACGACTGTCCTTTGAGACCAAAGGGGAAAGCAAACAAGGTTATGTGGGCTTACTATGAGGATTCCGATTCTGAAAACTCGGACCAGCAAACTGAAAATGAGGAATCCAGTGAGGAAAAGGAAAGTTTAGATGATGAAAAGCTCAAGCAAATGTCTACCGATGAAGAGAAGGTTGAAGGTAGGCTTAAGGAGGCCCGTCTCACTAGCGTGCAACAGGAGGGATCGTTTCGGATGAGAGGAATGTTGGCTGGATAGCGAGTTGTCACATTGCTAGATACAGGTGCCACGCACAATTTCATTGATTCCAGGTTTGTTGAGAGATGTGGGATCCAAACTGAGCACTTTAAGGGCTTGAGAGTGAGGGTAGCAGATGGCTATGTTCTCAAATGTGATAAAAAGATTACAGGGTTGCCATTGAAAATTAATAACTTTGAATTCAAGGCTGAATTCTGTGGTTAACATGGGTGACACGGATTTAGTTCTTGGCATGACTTGGCTACATGATATTGGAGAGTTCACTCTCAATTTGAGAGAAATGGTGATGAAATTTCAGATTGATGGAAAAACTCACATTCTT
>MU224103.1:2235802-2261730 GCA_018584345.1 Thuja plicata | reverse complement strand
CATGGGTGACACGGATTTAGTTCTTGGCATGACTTGGCTACATGATATTGGAGAGTTCACTCTCAATTTGAGAGAAATGGTGATGAAATTTCAGATTGATGGAAAAACTCACATTCTTACGGCCATCCGAGATAGTGAGTTTAGGATGATGTCTTCCAAGCGCATGGAGAGCTTGTTGCATTATAAGCAGGTTGAGTGGGCAGCCCGTTGCACATTGATGCCATCACAGAGGCAACAAGCATTTGAATACCATCTGGACATAGAGAAACTGAGAATCAAGCACTACAAGGTTTTCAGTGACATACCACCAGGTAGACCTCTAGATAGAGGTATTGAGCATATTACTGAGTTAGAGGAGGGTGCTAAACCCATCATGATCACACCCTACAGGCATCCAAAGAGATTGAAGGATGAGATTGAGAAAACCATCAAGGCACTACTTGCTATGGGGCACATTAGACCAAGTAAGTCTCCTTTTGCTTCTTCTGTGGTTTTGGTGAAGGATGGTACTCTTAGGATGTGCATAGATTACAGGGTCCTGAACAGGAAGACTATCAAAAATAGGTAACCCATCCCACGGATTGATGAGTTATTGGATGAGCTACATGGAGCATGTTTCTTCAAAATTGATTTGAGATCAGGCTATCATCAGATCCGAGTTAGAGAGCAGGATATAGAGAAGACAACATTTAGGTGTCATTGTGGCCATTTTGAGTTTGTAGTTATGCCATTCGGGCTAACTAATGCTCCAACTACTTTTCAATCCACAATGAATAAGATCTTTCAACCCCAATTGAGGAAATTTGTGTTAGTCTTCTTTGATGACATCTTGGTGTATAGTAGGACATGGGGGTAGCATGTGCAACACTTAGACACTGTGTTGAGCATTCTGAGCAGGGCGTCCTTGTAAGCCAAGGAGTCCAAATGTGATTTGGGATTATCAGAGTTATTATATTTGGGTCACATTATCAGTGCACAGAGAGTACGTATGGATCCTGAAAAGATTTCTGCTATTGTTGAGTGGCCCTCTCCAGTAAACTTGACACAGTTGAGAGGATTTTTGGGGTTGTGTGGGTTCTACAAGAGGTTTGTTAGTGGATATTCCAGGCACGCAGCACCCTTGACTGATTTGATGAAGAAGGGGGCTTTCATGTGGACTTCTGAGGCACAAGATTGTTTTGATAAATTCAAGGAGTTGATGACTTCTTGCCCTTTGCTAGTGTTACGAGACTTCAGCAAACCTTTTGAGCTACATTGTGATGCACCTGGTGAAGGTGTTGGAGCAGTGCTTATGCAGGACAAACACCCGATTGTGTATGAGAGTAGGAATCTCAGAGGACCTGAGAGGAACTTCATTATTTATGATAAGGAAACGTTGGCCATAATGCATGCTTTGGCCAAAATTCAGGCAGTATTTAGCGGGCAGCAAATTCATCATAAAAACAGACCACAATAGCTTGAAACATTTCCTGGGGCAGCAAGATCTTAATGACAGACAATAGAAATGGGTAAGTTACAGGCATATGACTTTGATATTACCTATTTCAAGGAGACAAAACATAGTAGCAGATGCCTTGTCACGAAGACCCCACTTGAGCTTGATGACAGATATATTAGAGGACTGGATGCATTTCATCCTTGCAAAGTATGCAAAGGATACATGGGCAATAGGATTCATTGATGGATCGGTTCAGGATAGTGATTTCACCCTTGTGAATGAGCTCATCATTTACAAAGGGCACATTTATTTGGTGCCAGGATCAGAGGTGAGGAGGATGGTGTTGAGATTTTATCATGATTCACCTATGGCAGGTCATCCCGGGTTCTACAAGACCTACCGGCAGATTCGGGAGCATTTCTCTTGGAAAGGGCTCAATGTCGAAGTGTTGTAGTATGTTAGATAGTGTCCTACTTGTCAACAAAATAAACAGGAACACTCTTATCCAGCCGGGTTATTACAGCCCCTTTCGATTCCTAATAGAAAGTGGGAGTGTTTATCTATGGACTTCATCACAGGATTGTCGAGAGCTCAGGGCAGAGATTGTATATATGTTGTTGTTGATCGGCTTACGAAGATAGCCCACTTCTTTCCGATCACAACCACGTACACTACTACACAGGTGGCAGAGTTATTCTTCCATGAGGTGTTTAGACTACATGGCCTACCTTGGAGCATAGTCAGTGATAGGAACAATAGGTTTATGAGTCACTTTTGGCAGGAGTTGTTCAGATTGTGTGGGACAGAGCTCACTCTAAGTACTAGCTACCATCCTCAGACAGATGGACAGACTGAGATAGTCAACAAATGGGTGGAGGGATACCTCAAGAACTACATAATAGGGCAGCAGAAGGCTTGGGTTAAGTGGATTTATCTATGCGAGTATTGCTATAATTCCACTTATCACATGTTTATTTAGATGTCACCGTTCATGGCATTATATGGGTATGAGGCACCCAATTTCATGGATTTATTGTTGAGTGACAGTAGAGTGCCTAGTGTTGGAGACTTGTCACAAGAGAGCCAAGACATTGTAAATGCTCTTAAGGAGAATATTGCTAAGGCACAAAATCAACAGAAGTAGTACGCGGATCAGAAGAAGACTCAGTAATTTTTGTGGTAGGGGATATGGTATACTTGATGTTACAGCCTTATTGGCAATCCACTCTTAAAAGGAGTGGTGCCGAGAAATTGAAGCCACGATACTATGGACCTTTCAGGGTGATCAAGAGAGTTGGAGAGGTGGTGTATGAGTTGGATTTGTCGGCAGAGAGTAAAGTCCATAATGTTTTTCATGTGTCACGTCTCAAAAAGGCGTTAGGACACCAGATTGTTCCTTCTACAGTGCTTCCACCCTTGGATGATGAGGCGAAGTTGGTTTTAGTGCCAGAGGCTATTTTCGAGTTTAAGGAGAGAAACATGAGGAGGCGCACTATCAGGGAGTACTTGGTGAAATGGAAGGATATGTCGGTTGAGGATGCTACATGGGAGAGTGAGGAGATCTTACAGCATCCGGAGTTGAGATTGCTTGAGGACAAGCAATTTCAGGAAGGGCGGACTGTGATGTACCCTTCTAGCTAGCGACATCATGCTAGTCAGTCATTAGCCTATTAGTGGACCCTCATAGGCTAGTAGGCATGGATAGGGGGTCTTTTCAGGCATAGTGAAGGTATGGCTTTCTGATGGTTCAGTATTGGCAGATCTCAGTGTTTTTAGTTGGCTTAAGAGATGGTTTTTGGCTTAGTTATATTGATTTTGCTATTTTTAGCAAAGGTTTCTATATTTGGGTTTATTTTTGAGCCTAGAGATGGACCCCAACTATTTTTGGAAATGCATTTTGGTCACATGGAAAATTATTTCACCAACTCTGGTTTCAAACGGTTTAGCCCGATTCACAATATCAAGGGAGTTATTACATTTTCAATGGCTATGTGTTTAATGAAGGAATAACGATTTAATATTAAGTTATAATATAACTTTTTATTGAATTACTTAAGTGATGGGTTTAGGCTTCATAAAAGGGGGCCAAGATTATTTATTAATTTATGGGCATGTTTCCTAAGTTCAAATTAATTAATTAAATGTCACTTTTTATGTTTATTACATTAAAAGTGAATTATATGGAGAAAATTGCAAGCTTGCTTTTCTGGTGCGATTTTGGACTTGGAGGAAATTAAAAGGTCTGGCGTGAGTTGAGAAGGCATCCATTTTCATTTTGAAGAATTAATTTGTTTCCTCTTGAGCTCTGAGAAGGGTTTGATAGTTTCAGCCATTGGAGAACGTAGTTTCTTCTGTGTGTTCGTCATTTGAGCCAGTGAAATACCTGGTGAATTTGATAACCAGAGGGAGTCTCATTTAGAGATTCTATTTGCGCTTCAACATAGGGTTTCAGCAGTTGCAGCACAAGCTCATAAGATACATCGGGATCACAATACAGGTGTTGGTTAGTTACATCATTGCAGAGACTTGCAGGCGTGGCTGGGAATACATGAAAGACGCCATTCATGCTAAAAACGCATTGTCTGGTTTAGTGCGATTTCTTCTGGAAAAATATTCAGGTTTTTATCCTTGTAAAACTCATTGTTGTTTATGTTTGGATTCCAGAACAATCTTCTTGTACTTGGCATTGCATATAAAGAATAATAAATTTGCAGCAGTAGCTAGATTATCTTAAGTATTTTATTTGAGATTTGTATCTATTTTCTTTTTCATTCAAAACCCTTGCAAAAACACAAAAAAATCATAAAACATTCAAAGGAAAAACAGTTCAGCAGTTAGAGCCTGTGAAGGGTTCTTACAATTGCCCTTGGGTATATCGTCGTCAGTACATTGCCCTCAAGTATATTGTCGTCGGGTGACTTCCATTGTTTGATACATTACAACTTTTTCTTCTTCAATTGCATCTTGTTCTGCCTAGGCAAAACCTCTGGGAATTTCTTCTTCCTCTTCAAAAAATCCATTTATATTTATCATTACATCTTCCTCTATGCCCATGTTAGGATTGTTACCTAAATTTGTTTCACAGCCTTCCTCCAACACTACTTCAAAATCTTTGCAGCTTGGATGTTATTCATTGTCTTCATCCTGTCTGATTTTTCACTTTTGTGGCAACATTAGAGTATGAATCACCATCTCCAAATTTCTACTTTAATTGAGCTCAAGCATGTGCCACATTAACCCCTCCCTCTCACTTAGCCTTATCTCTTCACAGTTTGTATTGTAATGCTGCTGCCTATATTCAATTTTCCTCTGCAAATAAAAATATAATCAATCAGATTTCCACAATCCATGAGAATTTTCAACTTGATTTCTGGTTTTGATTGTGTGTAATTTTTTAGCATGTAAAAAAAAATTACACAATCAAAACCAGATATCAAGTTGAAAAAAAATAAAAATTTATTAATTTTCTTCAATGCTATATTAACCAATGGGCTGGGATTCTCAAATGTAAAAGCTGAATGAAACCTTATTGCACGTATTCTCTGACCATGTAGGTGTGTTTGTATGAGAGTATTTAATTTTTAATATTATCCATGTTTTGAAGCGTGTTTCTTTCTGGAATGTTGCCTTACCTTGTTTTGAGTGGCATAGACGTTTAAAATCCTTGAAACTTCTCAAACCTAAATCTTGGTCCTTGAGAGGATTTAATCCTGGCCATTGATTCAAAATGTAAAAGCTACATGTCTTCTTCCTCACAAGCCATCCATATTCATCATTGCATGTTCTTCTACACCCATGCTAGGATCTTCACAAATATCTTCTTAACAGCCTTTCTCCATCACTACTTTAGAATATCTGCGCTGAAATGTCCATTTTCTTCGTCCTCTATCTTTTCTCACTTTTGTGGCAAGATATAGTGTATGAATCTCCTATTCAAATTTCTAATTCAATTGAGATTAAGTATCTTCTAGTCATCCACTTCCTCTTTCTTTAGCCTTACCTTTTCAAAACTTATATTGGATTCGTTCTTTCTATTTTTTTGTCTTCGTACATTAAAATATGTCGATTTTCTTCAATGCTTTACCAACCAATGAGTTGGGATACTCAAGTGTAAAAGTTTAAGTGAACCCATATTGCATGTACCCCAATGTACTCGTCTCCTCTACCGTAAAATGCACCATGTCAATAGTAATTCCTCCTAAGTATTTCAGGAAGAAACTTCTTGATAGTGTCCAAATCTACTTTGAAGTGCCATTCATATTGTTGATGAGGGTGTTTGCACGCCACCAACACAGAATAAAATATACGGAATATATTCTATCCTCTCTTGTTTAAAGGAAACCTCAAATGCTAAGGATTGTGATCGAGTGAGATGACCCTGAGGTTATCTATGTCAAGTCTTGACATCACTTGGATAGACCCAGTTGATGATATGATATTGTTGGTGTTCACAAAAGGACTTTACATAAATGTTCCTGGACAACAAACATAATTCTCAAAGCCTTGTTAACACTTCGTTTTTTACTAAACTTCTTGAAAGCAAATTGTAAAAGGGAAAGGTTTTAGAAGGCTCAGTAAAAACTATTATTCTGCTCTAAACTAATGAAGAACTATCTTCCTAAACTGTTGGAATTCACAAAACGTATCTATGCTTTCCCAGATCTACTCAATAAGGCACAATTGGTGCATCATCAATGGTAATACGAATGATTTTCAGAATGTTAAGCATATATCAAACCCATAAAACATGTAATTATGATAGAGGAACTCAAGAATTGAACTAATTCTCATATTAGAGTTGAGAGTAACCATGCACTGCAACATGCATTAACAAGCTACAAATGATATGAACATGGAATTTCAATACATCAAATCAAATAACTTTTCATGAACTAAATCTAATTGAACTGAAATGAAAATTGCCTTTGGGAAGGTAGAACCATGCACACCCACCAAGTAAACACAAGAATTTCACCAAATCAATGATAATTCTAAGGGAAGAGAGAACCTTCATTTCATTCCATTTTTCATAATTTTATAGCTTTTAACCAAGCACCTGTTTTTCCTTTTTCAAATTAATTAAATAATTTTTTTAGCAATTCATGGTGGTGTAATTGCTTCTACAAAGGTGTACCATAATACCATATTTCATAAATGTTATTTTATATAAATACAATTACATGTGCTCTCTCTTTATATCCTAACACATATCTTATGAAGTGATGCAACATGAACAGGAATTTAACAAGAAAGCAACTGTTTAGGGTGGCCTGACCCTTGAATCCACCCAAAGACAATATTAGATCAACTCTCCTAATACAATAGCAGTATTTGATTCTAATGCTTGTCTGCAAATTATACTTACCACATAATGCATAACTAATAACTACTTTCACTTTGCAAGCTTATCTACCACGGCTTAAGCTGCAAGAGCTAATATCAAAACATAAATTAGCCAAGTAGATGAATTGCTACATCTATGGTTGTCCATTCTCTAAAAGTAATTAATTTGCTTAAATACGGGTCTCGGTATACTAATTGCTACTTTAGGTAATTTGTTATTTGTTTTTACAGATTTGTACTTAGGGTCTAAATTAAGATTTTTACACAAACTCAGAATGTTGTTTGCTTGGATTAGCCAGCTATTATACCAGTTTTTCTGTCATAATTAGGGTCTTGTACTAATATCTACCTTTAGGCTATTTGGTTTTTGTTTCTATAGATTTTTACTTATGTGCTAAATTAAGATCTTTACACTAACTCAGAATGTTGTCTGCTTAGATTAGCATGTTCTTCTGCTAAGTTTTTTTTTCCCTACCTTTTGAGTAGATACTCTGTTATTCTCCTCATTTTGCATGTAGGTTGATCTTTCTTTGGATGAGATATTGCATCTGCAAGAAGAAGGGCCTTCTGATGAGGATGTGTCAACAATGCTTGATAGTGAGGAAAGCATACATCAGAAGGCTTTACAGGTAGAATTATAAAAGAAATGTCATCGCTATAACAGTTTCTAGTTTCACTTAGACACTTGAGATTCTTGTACACTACTAAAATTGTAGTTACATTTAATTGATTGCATTTGATGGCTAATTTGATTATTACAGGAAAATGAATATTGGCTTGAACATATTATGCGTGGTTATCTAAGCCGATCCTATGCTGGTGATCTAAATGCATCTCTTAAGGTGATGCGAAGTTTGATTTTAAACTCTTAATATATGGACTTGCTTTGAAAGAATCACAACCTAAATTGTGGAAGTCTGCTTTGAAACATATTTGCTGTGGAAAATATAGATTTGTGGCACCTAAATTGCACTGGTCTTTCATTGTTTAATTGTTTAATTTCTTTGTTTAGTACAAATAGTTCTATGATATTGAATTAGTTTCTCAGTTTCATATCAATATCTTACATTTCTATTATAATAATGCTTTTAGTTAAAACAATATTTTTGGTGCATTTGAAGGTTAGTATATATTTCATAGTAATAACCTATCTTTGGTTGCTATTATCTTGTTGAGTTCTATACACAAGCAAGATTAGTGCCCTAAAAGATGGACAGATCAGACTCCTAGGACTGCAGATAATTGGTTTAACAAACATTTGATAAATTCTAGGGTAAAACCCTAGACAAAAGCAGAAATGATATAGAGAACAAGAAACACATTACATAGAGAATTAATACATAGAGATTGTAGTATACTGCCCGAAATTTTTAAACCCAAATATAGTAACTTTAACAAGTTATGTTGCATAGGCATTCCATCAACAATTTGTAACGTAGCTGTTCTAGGTTTGTCACTTGTTTTCAAAGAGATATTTCACAAAATCCATCATAATATTGACTTCCCACTCTTACATATTTCAAACAATTTTATTTATGCAAAATTTATTGAATTATATATTCTTAGAAAATTTCTTTATAATTTTTGTATTGCTATTACAGAAAAAATGATATATTCAAAACTTACATACATCAGTTGAATCTCAATATTCATTAATGAAATTTGCTAACCTGGAAGTACATTTAGTCTCTTAATGTTTCTTCTCCTTCCCAAGAGTTGTATGACCCCCCACAAAAGGTACGACAAACTTTAGTACATTAGACCTTGGAGTGGCAACTTTCCCATTGAAGGAATATAAAAACAAGAACAGAATTGAAAAACTATATAATATTAAATGCAGTAAATATATCAAACTGAAAAATATTACATTGTATTCATTCTCAGTTACATTCTCATGATATAATTCTGCATATATAGATTTCAGAATAACTGAAAAGTCCAACCACCTATAAACTAATCACTAACTATATTAAACAATGTTCATTGTTGTTGGAGCAATGCTCTTGAGCCAAGATCACAACCTGCAGAAACTTTCATAGAGAGAACCATTCACCGGAATGAAAATGGATTGACTACGAGATACTTTAAAATGTGCAATAAACTTGCTTATAAAGGCATTTAATGTCCCCATTTTGAGCGGGCATCAGAGTTAATGGATTTAGCCTATCACTGGGTCCTTGTAGGACAGTTGTTGGTGTTTTTCATCTCCAAACCCTTCATATGTTCTAAGGCATTGATATTCAGAGGTCTTTGGTTTGGTTTTGAGGGACTTACTATTTATAGTAAGTCAGTGGATGTTAGAGAGGGACCCTTACTATTTTTAGTAATGCATCTAGATTGACAGTGAGAGCACTGGGCCAGCCAGTGATGAAGACGAAATCATTAAATAATGGTTATTAATGGAGTATGACATTTAATTATTATTAAAGTGTTACTTTAATAATAATTAATTATTTTGAGGGAATATTATATTGACTTCATGTGACTTTATAATTGAAGGGGAATATCATTGTAATGAGCCTACCTGGCTCAACCACTGAATTTACTTGCAAAAAGTTTTATTTGTTTTGAAATGTAATAAAATATGAAATTTACTTGATATTTTCAAAATATATGTTCATGAATTTCCAATTAATATCATAATTCTAATGACAATGCATGGAAACGGACAAATTTCGAAGCATCATAACACTTTCACTCATTGCTATGAATTGCTGAAAGATCCCCAATCCCGGTGACCTTGGAATTTATTGTATATTTTAGAATTTGAATCTTTGACTAACGTTTGGTATCTCTGAATGGACTTGGCTGAATTCTGATTTCTTTGTCTTTTCCTTGTGTTTTTTAGTTTTTGGAGTTTTTTGAAAATAAACAATTACACAACAAATGGAAAATAAATAGCATTTACGAAACGTAAACACATGTAGCAATTCTTATTATTACTGAATTCTGAAGTAGCACATACCTGTATCCAACAATCTGATATGTTAGCTTCAAGAAAAGATCAGAACAGACATACAATTTTGTCCATGACAAGAATAAACACCAGCTATATGGGAATGCTTGGTGTGTGCCCTAAATCTGACGAAAATGCTATAATAAATCCACCAATGCCTCAATGAATGCTATTCCGCCCAATGAGAAAAGGGCTTTCCTCTAAACCCCACGTGAGCTGTTGGAATGAAACGCCTAAAGCCAATAAGCTAACCGCTAGGCTGAAAATGATTCTCCAAAAGATGTAATGCTGATACCAAATCGATCACTTCCTCTTTCAATCCAAGTGCAGTGAAATACCAATCCAATCACCAAAGACTTGTTGAGGTTTGCGTCCCAACAGTCTAGACTTGAGGATTTCGTCCCAAGCCACAAATCGCCCTCCAGAGCAATTCCACAATTCAAAATTTTTGAAAATGTCAAAAGTTAATCATCAATTAAGCTTCCATCTCTTTATAACTCTTCTCAAGGGCAAATCGAACCCTAAAGGAGAAATGCACTTAGCACTTTATAATAAAATAATATTTTCCCAAATAAAGGTGTCCATGCTATAGGAAAAACATTACTTTATTAAAATGTTATAACTCAAGGCACCAAAAGGTCTCCGGATAGTGAAAATAGTTTATAATAATTCGAGACCTTTCAAATGAGCTATCACACGAAGGCATTCCTAACCAAATGTAGCAATTATTCCCTTATGACTCTGAAATGGTTATAAAAATAACCTTATTATAAATTATTTAATAACTGACTTAAGAAATATTTAAATATATTAAAATATTTCCCTTTTTGCCTCTGATAGCCCAAATCAACCAAATAAACATGAGTCTAACCATGTCACCTATCTGTGACTGATACTGAACGAGATGGGTCAACTGGCAGTCCCATCCCTAAAATTTAGGGATGCTCCTAGAAACTAGGGAACAAACCCTGTCATCCTAAAACTGAAACCATGGAATGGTCAAGTGGGACCTCACATCTGAAATATTTGGCAAGAGAAGAAAAGTAAGAGGAGGGCTTGTTTTGCAGAGCCTTCCATTGGCATAGTCAGCGTAAGGGAAGTACCAGGAAAAAGAAAGATTGAAAAACTCACAAGTATGCCACATAAGCACATAACCATAATAAGTCAAATGTCGAAAAAGTCGAAAGACCAAGTCGACATCCCAATCAATTAATTGATTAATTTACACCAATGAAGTTCATAGAAACGACCATCTTGTCGAAGTACAATGAATCTTTTAAACCAAATACATACAAGTACATGCCGACCAACTAGTCGGATTGAGGAATCAAATATACAATTATTTTGATACAACAAAATGATTACATCCAGAAGTGGACCAGCTTGTCGATCACTAGAAAAAGTACATGGAAGTAGAGAAAGAAGAGAAGTAATTAACACTGGAAGTATCAACTCATCAGGTTCTGTCTCCTGAGCCTCGGACTGAGTCCCTTACGCCGCAATTCAACCACAATTCGTTGGCAATTAAATCCAACTCAAAGTGTAAAGACCCATGAAGAATTTACAATTCTTCATGCTGAATTTTGAAACCCTCAACTCCAAAAGAGCCATTTAGAACCAATTTCAAATGAATGATAAGCACAATGAATAGTGCATTCAATTTCTTCTCCATGTCTTTTATAATCTCTCCACCAGAAATCGAACCCTAGCTTCTTAATCACACATTTCACTTACATAAAGACTATGCTTTATGTGCACATTTGAAATATAATAAACTATTATATTTCTTTCCACTTTAATGATGAAAAGAGACCCTTTTATTAAAATAACCATATTCTGACACATAAGGTCCATGTTTTATGAGTTCAGGATTTAAAACTTCTCAACCCAGTTCCAACGAGCTATAACACTAAGATGCCCAAAATACAATCCCAATAAAAATAGCAACCTTAGCTGATTTAATTAAATAATAATCATAATTCACCCGTCTTGCAAAAACAACTAAGGAAGCATCAGAATCAAAATCAGACAACACAGAAGTGATCCTGATGATTAAATATGATGAATGATCTTGATGAGGTGACTTACTAAAATAGACACTCCGTCCAAGAATCTTGGAGCCCACACCGGAAGCTGGAGACAAAATTTGAGAGAATCATATAACTCCTCTAAATCATTTGAGCTCCGTGGAACCAACTGTTGACTTACTATAAATAGTAAGTCCCTCAAAATGGGGCCACAACCCACAATAGGGTCCTCTAATCACTAGTATTAGCCTACAAGGACCCAATGATAGGCTAAATCCACTAACTCCAACGATCGCTCAAAATGGGAACATTGCAATCCTCCCTTCCTAGAATTGCTTGTCCCCAAGCAATCTCAGAAAACAAAACACAGAAGTCCACCCGGATCCCAAGGATAGAATTGTGTAATGTCTTTGTGTAAAATTCCAAGCGTCGCTATTCAAGTTCGAACACACAAAGAAATAACTTTCCAGAGTATTTTATAACAGTCGAAGGTATTCCTAATTCCAGACTCATGTATTTCCAGAAATCAAATTCAATTTTCATGGACAATCTGAGTTCCACATTCGTAGATATGCAAATAACATATATTGATATAGTCTCAGCAAGAGGGATATATATATGCACCTTTATAATAATTGTATTACTTCAAAACACCAATAATGCTTGGGTCGCATTGATGGTTGTGTTTACATCAGTGCGTTATTCTGCGTGAAACGTCTCCTTCGTATTCCACAAGACGATTGTCTATGTTGGTCTCAAAACGTTGACTGGTCACCTAAGTTTGTCTTTTCCGCAATCTGTTGGCACACCCCAAGGACACAGACCATGTGGCATATTCTGGAATTGTTCTAATGATGTCTTAACCCGCTAAATGCTTTCCGCACACCCCGTCTTTTCCATTCACTCTCGCGTTCCTTCAGACTTAGCAGAGCCACCAAGGATGCCAGACGTCGGCTGCGTGAGGACACAAGGAGACAAAATTGGCCGTGGGACTCCTTACGTGTCCATTGTGCTTGGCAACTACTTCGCGGCACCCATCTTCTTCGACGAGGCCTCTTCTGTGTTTATCTTACTGTTAGAACTTATCACCCCAAACCTAGGATGTCAGTTCAGGTTCGAGTTCGAAGAACCGGTTTGCCAGTTCGACAAAATTTTGAAAAAGGGGTTTTTGGGTTCGGGTTTGTTTTTTCAAAAATATGTAATTTTTATATACATATATATATATATACACATATTTTGATATTTATGGAGCCTAGAAGCATGAGTTAAGATTAGAATGTCACATAGTATCATAAAAACTAAAAGTAAACATTTAAATTTGTAAACATAACATCATGAATCATGAATCCATGATCATACCATCATATACTTCAAGTTCAAGTTCAACATCAAAGATTCAAAACATTACAATTAAATCAGAACATCAGTTCAAGTATCATTGTTTGAAGTTCAACTAATGGATTAATAATTTATCGATATTCTTCTTCTTCATCATCATCTTCTATATGGAGCCTAATAAGGCTCGAAGGTTAATTTCTCCCCTTTTATTGGCACAGTTTCCATCCCAAATTATTAAATGGGGGTTTGGGGGCATCGAGAGTTATTTTTCACCGGGCGAAATTTGTCACAAATTCGCACCAAATTCGTTTTTTTGGCAAAATTTGCCCGGGTTCGAACCAGCTCAACCCGGGTTCGAATTTGGCATTTAAAAATCGGACCCTGCCCAAAAAATTCGAACCCACAGGCGAACCAGACCCGAATTTAGAACCGGTTCAAATTTCCCAGGGTTCGGAGGGGTCAGGGGCCAAACCCGGTAACTTAGCCCCAAACTCCACCAGGTCAGGAAATCTTTGACGAAAGGAGGTAATAACATTGCGCTACCTGCCAAAGTAATCTTCAAACTTTTCAACATGCTTTCTCCTTCATGAGCAAAGCTTTTATTGACAACCAAAATTGGTTGTAATATTCCCGTAAGGGGACTACTTTATTTAAATACGTAACTTAATGTTACACTCCCTGTAATTATTTAATATTAATTTGTCCAAGTAATTAATATTAAATAATTAAATTCCTTTATTTTATTAGCCAAATAATGATTATTTGGGGACATGACAAGTCTCCCCTGCCACGTGTTGCTTGCCCACAAGCAACTGTGAATCTAGGTGGCTCAGAATCTGCTCATTTTCCCAAGTAGCATCATCCAAAGGAAAATCCCTCCATTTGATCAGATATTCCCGAATAGTGCGGTTATGCAGATGCCGATCCCGCGTTTCTACAATCTTCTCAGGAATCATTGCAAGTTTCCCTTCCGCATCCAAGGGAGGTAAAACCTCTGAAACTGTGACCTGCTGACCTAAAGCCTTCTTGAGACAAGAGACGTGGAACACTGTGGACCCTGCTATCCGCTGGTAAAGCCAATTCATATGCAACCTCTCCAGTTTTGCCCACAATCGGATAAGGCCCATAAAACCAAGGCCTCAATTTCTCAACCCCACTCCATTTGAGAGATGACTGTCGATAGGGCTGTAATCTGAGATACACTAAATCACCAACCTCAAAACTCCATTCCACCCTCTTCTTATCGGCGTAGAGCTTTTTCCGGTTTTGAGCACAATGTAAATTTTCCTTGAGGGTTTTCAAGATGTCCTGAAACTCCTGAAGCCAATCCTATGACTTGGGTACATTACTGGTATCAAAAGCAAGATCTACAAAGGATAAAGCATCATACCCATATAATGCCTTAAATGACATCATATCGATAGACATATGGAATGTAGTATTATAGCAACACTCGCCCAAATGCAACCAATGAATCCAAGCCTTTTGATGCCCACGAAACATAATTATGAAGGTAGCCTTCAATCCATTTATTGACTATTTTCATCTGACCATCGGTCTGTGGATGGTAACTAGTGCTGTGATGCAATACTGTACCTGTCAACCTAAATAATTCTACCCAAAAATTACTCAAAAACCTACTGTCACGATCACTAATTATATTCTTTGGTAGACCATGTAAACGGAATACTTCTTTGAAAAACAATCCGGCAACCTGAACAGCTATGAATTCTGTAGTGATAGCAAAGAAATGTGCAAATTTTGTTAGTCTATCAACCACCACAAAAATACAATCTTTACCTTGAGCTTGTGGTAAACCAGTAATGAAATCCATTGAGATACTCTCCCATTTCTGATCTAGAATAGGCAAAGGCTGCAATAACCCGGCTGGATAAGTATGTTCTACTTTATTCTGCTAACATGTGATACATTCCTTGACGTATTGCAAAACGTCATTTTTGAGCCCTTTCCATGTGAATCTTTCACGGATGTGCCTGTAAGTTTTGAAATAACCTGGATGTCCTGCTAAAGGCAAATCATGAATTGTTTGCACAATTCTCAGCTTTAACTTAGACTCAGGTACTAAGAAGATTCTATCTTTGTAGTAAATAATATCATTCACAACTTTGTACCTATCGTCCTGAACTTTCCCATCCAACAAATCACAAGCAATGGAGTTCTTAGAATATTCGACCAACAACAAGGATCTCCAATTGGCTGATACCCCACTTAAAGCATTTATTTTCGGCCTCCTAGACAAAGCATCAACTACAACATTGTTCTTACCCTTAACATATTCAATTTCAAAATCATAAGCTTGAATTTTACTGATCCACTTTTGCTGCCTATCATTCAAGTCTCTTTGACTAAGGAAATACTTCAAACTATTATGATCAGTTTAAACTACAAATTTGGCCCCAACTAAGTATTGTTTGAATTTAGCTAATGCATGCATAATAGCTAACATTTCCTTGTCATATATGGAATACAATTTTTCAGCATTAGTGAGTTTCCTGCTTTCAAACACTATCGGATGTTTATTTTGCATTAACACGGCTCCAATTCCTTTACCTGACGCATCACATTCTAATACAAAGGGCTGATCAAAATCTGGTAATGCAAGGACAGGGAAAGAACTCATTCCCTCTTTGAATTTGTCAAATACCTATTGTGACTCTGCAATCCATCTAAATGCCCCCTATTTGGTAAGATCTGTCAGTGGTGCTCCAAGCTGTGAAAACCCTCTAACAAATCTCCTGTAATAACTGTATAGACCAAAGAAACCTCTTAAATTAGAAAGAGTCCGTGGAGGCGGCCAATCTTGAATAACCCTAATCTTTTCTTGATGCACCTGCACACCTTTAGCACTGATCATATATCCCAAGTATAAAATTTTTGTAATACCAAATTCACATTTAGAAGCTTTTGCATACAAAGATTGAGACTCTATTATACCCAAAATTTTGTCAATATGTTTTAGGTGTTCCTCCCAAGTCTTGTTGTAAATCAATATATCATCAAAGAAAACAAGTAAGAATTTCCGCAGCTGTTTATTAAAAATATGGTTCATACAAGACTAAAATGTTGCTGGAGCATTTGTTAGTCCAAAAGGCATAACCAAAAATTCATAATGACCATAATGACAACGGAAAGTAGTTTTATGAATATCCTGTTCCCTTAACTTAATCTTATGTTACCCTGATCTCAAATCAATTTTAGAAAAATATACAGCACCATGTAATTCATCTAACAATTCATCAATGCTGGGAATCGGATACCTGTTTTTAATAGTCTTTTTATTGAGGGCACGATAGTCGATACACATGCGTAGGGTCCCATCTTTCTTTTTGACTATCACTACTGATGAAGCAAATGGACTCGAGCTGAGCCTAACGTGTCCCATCTCTAATAGCTCCTTAATAGCTTATTCTATTTCATCTTTGAATGCCTTAGGATGCCTGTATGGAGTAGTGATGATGAGCTTAGCCCCTTCTTCCAATTCAATAGTATGTTCAAAACCTCTATCTAGGGGTACTCCAAGGGGTATATCACTGAAAACCAAACTGTGAGAATCTAATACTTGCAACAAATCATTTGAATAGTGCTTAGATTCAAAACTTGTTACCTTTGTAGAAATCAAACACTGTGTTGACCAAGCAACCTCACCATGACGGAAAATAGCTTCCATCCTTTTAGCAGTCACAATCCTGGGCCCACCATTTGACATGCCTCTGAGAATCACTTTTTGTCCATCAACTTTGAAAGAAAATTCCATGTGTTTGAAACTCTGAGAATACTTATCCAATGTTTCCATCCACTGAATTTCTAACACAACGTTAGTATCCACCAAATCAATTATATAAAAATCATCTGTCACTGTATAATTACCCAAAGAAATACTAAGTTGTGGAACCTTATGTGTACTTACTAAATTAGTGCCACCTGCAACTTTCACATCAAACCCTTCATGTTTAACTGTATGTAAACCTCGTTTCTTAACAAGAGCAGGATCGATAAAATTATGAGTAGATCCACTATCAATCATAACAATAACTCGCTGACCCTGTAACACCCCTCTTACCCTGAAAATGCTGTAATGAGGAATTCTTGTCATGGATGCTATTATACCCTCTGGCTGTTTATTTTCCTGTTCAGAAGAAGAAACCTTTTGAGAACTTTCTATATTTGGATCTGTATTTTCCCCGTCTTCATCATCATCTGATATTACTTCAATGTAATGTATTTTCCCCTTTCCCAAACACCTATGACCTAGTTGCCATGATTCTTTACAACTGAAGCACAATTTGCACCTCCTAAGTTCATCTCTTTCCTCTTTATCAAATCTGGGTTTTGGAAACGTTTCTTTGTTGGAAGGCTCTTTGTCTTTATCCGATTTCGGTAGAGGGTTTTTATTCCAAATCTTTCCTTTTGAGGAAGGTTCTAAATCTCTAGCCTTCTTAATAGCCATTTGTAGTGTGGTAGGATATAAAGACTTCACCCATCCTTTCAAAGAATCAGAGTCCATCAATAAAAAGAACAATCTTGTGTCGCTCAGAGATTTTAGTGACAAGCATAGCCAATTTTTCAAATTTTGTTATAAATTGTTCAACTGTCCCTGTTTATTTCAGCTGTGTTAATTCTTTTAAATGTAATTCAGGATCTTTGGAATCAAACCTATCAATGAGACGTTCAGTGAGTTCCAAATATGTATCTACCAAATTATGGCCCAATATGACATGCCCATGGTGCCACCATTCATGTGCTACTCCATCAATATGTGACGCTGCATATTTAATAGCTTCATCCTCCCTCATAAGGTTTAGTTGAAAATGTGTCTAATTTTTGAACCCAAGCCCTGCAGTTGTTTTGCCCGTGCCATCAAAATAAGGTATGGACATCTTCCTAATTTTCCTCTGTAATTCATTATTGAAATTTCTGCCCCTATGCGGCCTATGTCTCATTCTGACATCCATGTACTCTCTAAATGACATCTAAGATCTGAATTCTGCCCCAGCTGAATCCCAGTCATTCAAAATTTCATCCTGTACCTCTCTAGCCGTAGGTTCATGTTCTGGGTGCAAATTTCTAGGAGTAAAATTTGGCATGTAAGGTCTGGTCGTTGTTGTTCTTTCAGGCTGATTGTTATTAACTGAACGATCATCCCTACCACCTTCATTTTGATTTTGGTTTAAATTTTGAGTCATGAATTGAGTCATCAGATTGGTCATGGTATTTATATTGTTTTGCATGTCTCGTTGACTTCTCATCAGTGCCGCAATTAAATCCCTATTATTTTTTGGTTCCCCCATGTTATTGTCTTGTTCAAAAATTATTTCTTCTTCTATCTCAGTATGAATTTCCTCAATTTCAAATGGAGGAGTTGAACTAGATGGATTGGTTGGATTTCTATTTTGATGTTCTCTAGTTTTCAGGAAGTTGTAATGACCTGATGGGATATTCAGTAAAACATTGCTTCTATTTTGGCAACACAAAACACCCTACAGGCTGGCAAGATTGAAAGCTCTGATACCACTGTGAAATTCCAAGCGTCGCTATTCAAGTTCGAACACAAAGAAATAACTTTCCAAAGTATTTTATAACAGTCGAAGGTATTCCTGATTCCACACTCATGTATTTCCAGAAATCAAATTCAATTTTCATGGACAATCTGAATTCCACATTCACGTAGATATGCAAATAACATATATTGATATGCAAATAACATATATTGATATAGTCTCAGCAAGAGGGATATATATATGCACCTTTATAATAATTGTATTCCTTCAAAACACCAATAATGCCTGGGTCGTATTGATGGTTGTGTCTGCATTAGTGCATTATTTTGCGTGAAATGTCTCCGTCATATTCCACAAGACGATTGTCTATGTTGGTCTCAAAACGTTGACTGGTCACCTAAGTTTGTCTTTTTCGCAATCTGCTGGCACACCCCAAGGACACGGACCACGTAGCATATTCTAGAATTGTTCTAATGATATGTCTTAACCCGCTGAATGCTTTCCGCGCACCCCATCTTTTCCATTCACTCACACGTTCCTTGAGACTTAGCAGAGCCACTGAGGATGCCAGGCGTTGGCCGTGTGGGGACACAAGGAGGCAGAATTGGCCGTGGGACTCCTTACGTGTCCATTGTGTATGGCAACTACTTCGTGGCACCCGTCTTCTTCAGCAAGGCCTCTTCTGCGTTTGTCTTATTGTCAGAACTTATCACCCCAAACTCCACTAGGTCAGGAAATCTCTAACGAAACGAGGTAATAACATTGTGCTACCTGCCAAAGTAATCTTCAAACTTTTCAACATGCTTTCTCCTTCACGAGCAAAGCTTTTATTGACAACCAAAATTGGTTGTAATATTCTCGTAAGGGAACTACTTTATTTAAATACGTAACTTAATGTTACACTCCCTGTAATTATTTAATATTAATTTGTCCAAGTAATTAATATTAAATAATTAAATTCCTTTATTTTATTAGCCAAATAATGATTATTTGGGGACATGACACCCTGTGATCACCTGCAAACTCTTGTGATGAAATCACCATCCACTAAGTTAATCAAAACACACTATCATCATGCCAACCATAGTTGTCCACACAATTTGCAGTGCCAAACCTGTCACTACCTGGATCTCAGTAGAGATGAAACTCACAGCCATCCATAACAAGGAAGAATGGATATCCAATACCATCTAAAAGATCAGAACTCCCTACACACCCTGTCAACCTGCTCTGTGTATGAAGCCCATCTGTGCAACAGGGACAAGTACTCCCATAACTCAAATTTCCATCCTAGATGTATTGACCCATCAAGACACCTCCTGCTAACTTGTAGTAACCAACCCCATCAACTACAGATGGAGGAAACCCATCCCAAAAATAATGGTATAACCCTAGAGCCAACCCGCATCGACATGCAAACAAGTCCTTAACCGATGGGTCAAAAGAGAAAGGATGAGCGCTCCTCACTATGTAATCACGATGAAAAGCTCCAATCCCTGTTAGAGGCTCATCAAAATCAAACCGCGAATCAAGAGATGGCTCCAATCTCTAACTCTGAACAACTGGCTGGGCAGGATCCTGGGTAACCCTCTCAGCAAACCCAATCACAAAATCACGATGAGGAAGCATTGTAGTCAAGGTATCTACAATCTTCCCCACTAACATCTGAATACTGCAAGAACCATGAATGAGTGTACCCTCAGAAGCTCCGAAAGGTCCCTCCTGTAAAATCGGACTCTCAAGAAAGTACTCCATAAACGACTCCGTGCAGTAGAAGTTATAAGAAGCAGCATCAACCTGCTCCCCTGCAATCCACAACTGATCCCTTTGAACCTGCGGCACTACTAACTACCTATCACTGTCAACTGTATGAAAAAGAGGGATAGATTTTCTTCTGACAGAAGGAAACAAATCATCATGAGAACTATCCTCCAAACTAGATGATACCATGTTCGTGTCCTGGGAATCAAAGGGAATGGTGTCAACTAGCACACAACTCTTGGACATCCACACTGGCTACCACAGGACTCTCAACAACCTGCTCTGTATCATCTGCCATCGTGCTAACAATTGGAGAACCGGATACCACAACTTTCTCTACTGTCCTCCACTGATGCACTAACCTCATCTGCATCTACTGCATTCGTCTCAAGGATGGATGTAACTGTGTCCCCAACACATCCATCACTACCTACTGTGGAAGCTGACTAAACACCAACGACTACTATATGTAACTCCACTGGATCTATGGCTGGCAAAGACTGTATCCGCTCCAACTCCATAGTCACCTCTGCTAAACATCCCTTCGAATCATGGAGAGTGAACTGAGTGCCCTCTAAAACCTCAAAAGTCGTCAGCTTTTGAGTAAGCTCACTCACCTCCTCCTCTCTGTCCAATAGTGCCTCTTATGTAGTACTCCCCCACTCAACTCGGTAATCTCAGTCAGCTACCAACTGTACATAGTTTTGTCACAAAATCCTAACAGCCTCCCGCAAGGAATGAATCTCTGTCAGGGAAAGGTAACCACCACCGTGCTCATCTGCCATAGGAACACCTCAACTATAAATAGCGAACAGCTAACGAGCGACATCAAAATGCTCGAGAGTAGAAGTAATGTCTCTCTCACTGACTCTCAACTAGCTAGTCACTTGATGACTATGCACAACGGGTCTCCTAGGTACAATCTCAACTGCACTGTCCATACTATGGAAGGAAGTTATATTCAGAAAACTCCTCTCAAGATCACTGAATCTCTGTGTACTGACATCCGAGCACACATCTACAAACTGAGTACTGGCATCAGACCCATCGTCATCTACCCCCGAGGAAGCTGTTGCTGAACCTGACTCATCACAATCCTCAGCTACCTTGTCCTCTGTAACCACGTGACAATCCAAATCCTGGGACCCATCCTCTCTCGCTAACAACTCAGAGCCCTCCCCCAGGGTCTGATAAACCAAGAATGACTCGCTGCAGGTAGAGTTATCCTCATGAGTCACCAAGGAAGTAACCTCACAATCACTCTCCTCATGTGTGCTATCAACCTTACACATGTCCACCAACGAGACCACTATTGGGTACCTCTACAAACACCTCTACTGCAGGAGTGGAAGCCTTGGCTGAAACAAACTTTTGCCACTCATATGCTTCCCCATCCTCGTCTGTGAGTCCCTGTAAAAATGGGTCTTAGGATCCACCACCATCGGATGACAACGCTGAGTCAACACCCAATGTCATATATAAAAAACCAAACACACTGCAAACCACATCATCCTCATACCCAACATCAGAGGTATCCACCATGCTAGTATCAACATCGTCCATCTGAGACCCCACTGCTATCTTTGGCTGCATACATGACTCTATGTCATCACGAGAATCATCTACACTGTGGCATGAACCTATGTCACCTGACTCATTTGTAACACTCCAATCCTGAGTGTCATCACTGGATAGCTCCATGCTCACATCCTTAGTACAGGAAAAGATTGCAATCTCCTGTACTGATTCCACACCGAGTTAAATATTAGAGCTATCACAGTTCAAATACTCCTCGCAATCCTCAAAAATAACACCATCATCCACGGTGTCAAAATCCCTAGTGGTATCTACAACATCCTCCACTCTCACACTATCCATGACATCATCAACAAGCTCACATAAAGGATTGGTGTCCGCAAAATTAGACCTTGTATCACTGATACTAGTACCAACTGATGTAAGACTGCCATCAATGGCAGTAGACATGTCACTAGCTTGATCTGTGTCACTAACTCTGGTAGGCTCAGGATGCTGAAACCTAGTACCACTATCTGCCAATAAGTCAAGCACATCCATATGTCCGTGTAAAGAATCTCCACCCTCATGTGTGCAAATAGAACTAGTGGCTGGTCCACTAAGTACAGGAACATCTCTACCAAAATCAACAACTGCTGAAAACTCATCATGGAGATCTCTGGTGTTTGCCCTCAAGGGTAAACAGGATTGAACATAAACATACAATAAAGTAAAGCATACACAGTGATATATAAAGAACTTCAATATGTTTCATTACTTCAGAATGTTGTGTACAATTCAAATGTATTCCCGGACAAAACCATGTCTTCTATCGAGAGACTAAGTACATATAGGTACCGAAGGGGTGCGAGGCGAATCGTCGCACCTGTTGACTACCTTCAGTACATAACTGTCTAACTGTTGTATTGCCCGACAACATCATCCCCACCAAAAAGAAAGTCGACTCCGGACGACAAACAAAATTGTCTGAGACGGAACAAAAGAATGGGAGTACACCCATTCAGCTACATAAGCATAACAAAACAAAACTCATGACGGAGGAAGGGGCTGAGAAGGCGTCCCTGAAGAGGCTGATCCTGTGAGCTGTGCTAACTGTGCTCAGAGGACAGACACCTGCTCTGTCCTAGCCTTCAACTGGCTCTCGACCCGTAGCTCGTGTTCCAGGGAAGACTTCACCATAGTTGCTGCCTTCAGGAGCTCTTGTTGCTTGGCGTCTGCCGAAGCTTGTGTGAGATCCCTCTCCTGAACCACGCGGTCTCGTTCCTCGGCAAGTGAAGAGAGCTGCTGAGTAAGGGCATCCCTCTCTGCTGCAACCTATATCTCCCGATCAACCCTCTCCCTCTGCTGAGTCTCCCTATACTCATCCATGGTTGCACGCTCCTCATCCCACGTAGCCATTCGGGTGATCTATTCCCAGGGACTGCTGCAACTGAGCAATGTTAGTGGCTAGCACATGTTGCGCACTGGACGCCACCTCATGCTCAACCTCATAGGAGTGCTCCAACTGTCGCACTGTATAATACTGATCGCGGAAGGCCCTCTCCAAGTCAGTCACCTAGCACTCGATCCGACTGGCTACGACAGGTTCTGCCACCTGCCAAGCATCCAACATAGCATGTGTCTCCGAACCAGTCCAATCCCTGCTGAAGCATGAATCAAATTGGATAGGACACTCCTTTCTCACGAAGGTGAGGAGGCGCTGCAAGTCTGTGGCTACATCCTCCATTGCCTGCAATTGTGCACTAGCTACCATCTCTCGTCCTCAAGTCACTACCTCTGTCCAGAACGCCTCCATGTCATCCCTTCGTCGTGGCTGACGAATAACTGCACTCTCAGGCCTTGTCTCACTATCCCTAGTCGCCTCCTCCTTGCTGTTCCTCAAAAGAGGACAACATGATTCGAACCGCCGTCGTGACCACCAATGGTGCCTCTATTTGAACTATCCCCTCCGGACGAGGGGAGAACCTCACGGGTTCCTCTATCGGTGCCATGTCAAACATAGTAAGTCACTCCTTCATTGTGGTCTGTTGGGTGTCATGATCGATCTCCTCCAACTGTTCGTCCGCAACCAGCCCCACCCTCTCCTCTGGGGGCTCCATCTGGACAACCTCAACCGATACCGGATCACATGGGACTGCAATCACCAGAGGTGCAACTGGGCTCAAAACCATTGGGGCCCTCAGTTGCCCGAATGTCGAACTGAGAACCGTAGTAAGTATAGCAGCGGTCGTGGCTAGGGTGTATTGAATAGCCCCAAGCTGTGGTGGAGTGAACAAGACAGGTCGCGACGTGGACTCCACCATCAACTCCATATGGTTGTGGCTGCTAGTCTCTAAGGAACTACTGTCAGAGGATGTAGGCTCTCGGCCATTGTCGACATCTTCTGACTGTTTCTTGTCGTCGCTTCCATTTCGGCCCGGACGGTACCTCACCGATATCCAAAAATAACCCTTGCAGAAAATCAAGGGCTCGTCTGTAGATATAATACTCTTCGGCCTCAACACCAACTTCTCTGGAATCTGCAGCCGTGTGGCTTTCAAGAATAGCCCGATGACATGATGTGGAAAGTAAAAAGTGCCGTGCTGCAAAGTCATGAATTCATACATCCTGTGAGCAAGTAACATTGCCCAGTCATAAATTATGCCATTTAGAATACCACATATCAATGGAATCTGTGCAATAGTGATGTCGGAGGCTCTGCTAGCACCGTTGAGCCGACTTTTAATGACATCCATAATGCACTTCCAGTGCCCTTCGACGATCTCGACCCTCTTCAATCCTCTCCCTTTTGTTGCTTTTGCTAGGGCTTCCACTTCATCAGGGGTGACATTTCCTGCAACCCTTCGTACCCATTTTTGCTTGACCTCTTGCACCATTTTCTTGGGCTTGGTGTCGATCTTTTGTCCCCTCTTTCCTGGAATTCCAAAAACCTTGCTGAAATCAGCGGCGTGGAATGAAACTGTGAGATTATGTCCGAGGTAGGGGAAGGTGCTGGTATGTGAAAATGTATCAAATGATTTTATCAATTAGCGCAGCTGGGGTTCAAAATCTTTAATACAAAACAAGGGCATTAAAATAGCCCAATGAACCTCCGCGTGTCTAAGACTTCTTCACCGTGTCGTCCGAAGGTGTCTCCTGCCACCATTTTCTGCATTCTAGGCCATTCAACCCCCCGAATGTGATGGTGTGTGTAGTCATTCCCTCCTTCGAGGCTGTTGCTTTCTTCTTCAAACTCCCAGCATCCATGGCGCCTGCAACCTTCACTCTAGAGGTTAATACCTTAGCTTTCTTGCCCATGTTCTCCAACTATTTTCTCCAACTCCGTTTGCCAGCCGAATCCATAACCGTTTCTCTTATGTCGTTAATAACTGTGACTTTATTCAACGTCGTATGGTGCTCTTTCTTTGCAACTGTTTCTGCCAACTGGGCCCTTCGAAATTTATCTTTTCCTTAACTGTCAGAGTGATGTTGTCAAAAAACTCTTATCTTCTCTTTTCGTACAACACCCGTATGGAATAACTCACTGATTTGTACCGCAAGCTTCTCCTCAAATAATGCCTTCGGAGCTCCTCTATCCAACCGTACAGTGTACGGAAGTCATTGGAATAGGTGCAACTGAATAAATACACCGTACGATCATTAAAAGTGCAAGTAAATCACACCGTACGGCCGCACGGCTACAAACAATATTTCTGACTTCCTTTCCGTACGGTGTACGGTCGATCTTTGCTTTGGACCAACCCTCTGTACGGCCCACCCTTGTTGCTTGGATGCGTTATGTATGGCCGGTGTAGTCTGTCGTACGTCCGTACGGTCTCCTCCCTCTTCTTCGCACGCTCTCTGGGGTTTTGAGTGTCGTACGGTCTCTCTTCTCCTCGTACGGTTGCTGTTTTTGAATAGTTTTTTTGTGTTTTTTGTACGACCATACGACTGTACAACCTTTTATTTTATTTTTAAAAAAAAAAAAATTAAAATTTTGAAAAAAAAAATAAAATTTTTTTCCCATCAGC
>MU224103.1:2204082-2224813 GCA_018584345.1 Thuja plicata | reverse complement strand
TATTAATTGGGGATGGGTACCTAAGGGAGACATAAGTGAATATTTTAACATGCTTTATATTGCACATCTTTTATCCCACATTGCTCATGTGAGTTGAGTCGAGCTTTGGAAAAAGAATAAAAGGGAGCGTTTGTGGCTTCATTTGGCATGTTGAGTTTGAGAAGAAAACTGATGTGTGAGTTGCAGATCCGTGCTTGGCATTAGAGGACATCTATCCTCTCTTGTGACATTCTAGACGTCATTCCCTTGGGGTTTGGTCTTTGGAATCCATTGTTATCAGATTTATTATCAGGCAGATTGGAGGCATTTCCAGCTACAGGCGGGGTTGGTGTTTTGTTCATATCTTCTTCACTATTTGTTTGATGCCTATACCACTTTGAGGGAATGGTTTTATGAAAGTATTGGATTGTTTGAAAGACAAAATACTGTAGCAGCACTGTTCACGTGACACTATTCACGCGGGTACTATTCATGCGGCACTATTCACGTGGGTTACTATTCACACGACACTATTCATATCACTGTAGCAGCAGGTCTATATCACATTTGCTGGAGCATTTTGTCAATAATATTGGAGCAATTAGTGAGTTGATAATCTGCCATTCACTTGATTTTATTAAATTCTGAAAATAACATCTTATCAACAGTAATACAATTTTTCAATCTGCATATCATTGTACTTTCTTTTGTTCATGTTGAGTATTTTCAATTCTATGCGAACAAACAATATAAACGTCTCATTTCCGAAGTCATAAGGGTTAAATTAGTAAATGGAGGAATAAGGAGTTGGATGCAAACTGTTTGACAAAATTCCTATCAGCAGTTTAGTTTTTGGGCATTTAAGGGTGTCCATTACAGCTACACACTGAATTGTGCTTAACTTTTCCTTGACTGTCTTCCTTTTCTCTTATTTTGTATGCACATCTTTAATCTTTGTCTTTGCCCCTCCTTCATGACTTGTTCATCATCATCACATCATGCATTTTGATTGACTCGTTTACCCATGTTTTCACCACTGCTCATGCCATGTATTTGTTGTTGTTCCATCATGAATAGTTGTCAATCTCAAGTCTGCAACTTCATAACAAATCCTTGATCTTCTGTTTATGTAAGGCGCAATGAAACCCCTCTATGATGATGAAAAATTTTCCATGTCACTGACTCCTAATCATTATCCTTGGTATTTTGTAGCTTAAGCCAAAAGATGTATCCTCTTACCCTTGTGCTATTCCTTGACATTTCTCTATAGTCTCGAAATCTTCACAAACTTGTGAACATGTCTCATGTATTTGCTGCTATTCCATTCTTTGTGCCATGATGACTTCGGATCTAGGAAAGATCTTTTATAGAAAGAGAGGTGGATCAAAACTTCCCACCAAAACTTAGTCATCTTTGAATCCCTAACAAGTGTCCAAGCCTAAAGGCCATAATCCAAGAATGTAGCAACTGAAAGACTGATTCAAACATTTAAAATGAAGTTCTTGCTTGAGATTGTAAACCAATATGTAATGAAAGCAAGACACGACACCTATAGAGGCCAACTTGCTTTCAAATAAATAAAAACAAGCTGCAAATTTATTGATTTTTCCTTGACCAGGCTTCTAATCATCTTTTGCAAAACCAAAATCTCATTTTAATGCCCAAAACGGGCTTCTAGAAGAAGAACGCAGGCTTGTATGGCTTCATTACATGTTTAAAAGACATGTAATTCCAATCAAAAACTTCGCCAATCTGTTCACAAAGTAAACGCAGCTGTGCTTGAGCATTTACATGCTTCAAATAACATGTAATGGACACAAAAATAGCCGCCTGTAGCTGAAATGGGTTGAATGGAAGTGTTGACGGGTTTTAAAGACTCCTTCATTATTGACGTCTAAGTTCCAGCAGAAAAAATCACAATTTTAAGAAACGTGAGACCTTCATATGCGGATGAGAACCAACAAATGGTGTTAAACTCTCTGTTTGAACCTATCCTTTCGGATTTACATGACATTTGGCAGACTTTTGCGGGCTTTACATCAGACAAAAAGACCAGCGATGGGTAAAGGGAAGCACGATACAAGGCAAAAATGAGCAGAGGCGGGCTTTTGAAAGAAATTTACATGTCTTTTAAACATGTAATGCAATGTATTTACTCCTAAAAACAGCGCCTTCTGTTTCTTTAAATAAAAAACGCAGCTTTTACAAAGAGCAAACATATCATATATGATATGCAACTCACATAAAAACGACACCTAAGACTTAAAATGAAGCCACGGGTTGCAAAGAGGAATTACGGGTTTTCTTGAAGACTTCACACATGCTTCTAATGTAAAAACGATACATAAAGGAGTTAGAAAATGACGCCTCCCAGCTTTAAAATGAAAACGTGTTTCAATAAGTGATAACATATGTTTTGAAAATGGTATGAAACAAATGCTTATTCACTTGAAATTTGACGCCATCAGTTAATGAAACCATCGCTTTAATATAAAACTTGCAGGTTTTATCATATCATATGCTAAGCTAGATACTCCCAGCCGCGGTCTCTTTTAACTCTTAAACATTTTCATTAAAAATGTTATTGAAAATCGATGCCAATAGAGAGCCGTAATTAAAACGATAACATATCGTTTTCCTTGCATATTTTAAAAACATATTACTTAGAAGTAATATAGTTATACTTATATATTTAAAAAAAAAAACTAATGCTGATTTCATAAAGCCATATATATTTCGGAAAATATATTACGTCATTAAATTCTAAAAACATACTATCATATGTTATTAAAAACATATATTCATATGTTTTTAAATTCAATTTCTTCCTAGACTTTTGAATAAAACATTATTTTTAAAATATATGCAAAGTAGATCATCATTGAAAAGACAATTCGAAATTCATAAATAAATTTTATGAATTTATTTATAAATTTCATCTTTTCGTTGTCATTTGATAAAATAGAGAAAACAATCTATAATTTTAAATGCGACTTTAAAACTTTAATGATCTGATATGCAGATATGATGTAGAATCATGTTATCATTAAAATTTTAAAACAAAACTTCGCAGAATGATACGAAATTTTGGAATAGAATTTAAAATCTATTTCACATATAAAATAAGTTTTTGTTCTATGCACCTGACAAGAAAAAGCTCATTCTTTTGACAATCTGAGAAAGACATGCCAACTGCCCGAAAACAAACTGGAAGACAAAGGCTACAAAACTACGACCAAAACAAGACCAAAAGCCAAACACAGACTCGTCTTGAAGAATTTAACCTACAAAATTTTCTTAGGGTTGCCCCAATTTTGCGAATACATAATTGAGGACAACACTTCGGACTCCGAGGATGATGTCAGATCCTCACTAACCAGCTGTGTCTTCAGATCAAGGGTGAATCTCTGACCACTCTTCTCTATGGAAAGAGAATTTCTCTTCTAGTCATGCTTGACGTTAGCCTCCACCAGCCATCCTCTTCCGAGAATGGCGTCATACCCTTTTCTTTCTAAAGGAATCACTATAAAATCTAGCACAAATGGTTGGGTACCGACCATTACTTGATATGCCATTAACGTACCGATGGGTTTAATCCCGTGCTGGTCCGCTCCCAAGAGTTGGAAGGTCAGCAGCTACAATGCAGGTTTCCCCAATCTTTTCCAAGTTTCCTCTGGTAACACGTTGACCCCGGACCCTCCGTCTACTATAGTGTCCGTTAAGATTGCTCCGAGGATTCCCATCTCTACTACAGTCGGATGCCTTCCTGCATTAAGTGCCAACACAATTGGGTCCTGTGAGGATCCAAGAGAGTCTTCCCTTCCAAGGGGGTTTTGCTTCCTGCTGCTTGTTCCCCTTATTTTCGGCTCCTTAGTCGTCGTTGTATTTAAAAGGGTCGTTCTCAAGCGTGGCATAGCGACAAGGTCTTTGAATTTTACCGGAATTTCCATGTGCAACATCTACCGGATTATGCTTTGTTTTAGGTTGCTTTCTGAGGTATTGGCCTTCCCATGCACTTCCCTCCTTTTGTTAGTCAATTCCTTTTCTATGGCGGCCTTAGCTTCTTGTAGCCGCTCCTTCTCTGTCTCAAGGTTGGGGTATAGGTTTCTCTTTGCTTGTCCCGTGGGTTAGCATCAATATTTCCTCTTTTGCTATGCTTAGGAAGTTCACCCTGGGCTTAGGACATTTAGTGTCATCGTGGTCTCCTGGACCACACCATCTATAGACGAATTGTGGTGCTTCCTTTGGGCATTCTCTCGCAAAATGTCCCCATTGACTGCATGTATGGCATTGTATCATGGGTCGGCCGTTGGTATCATACTGAATGCGACTTCGGCCTCCTCCACTGTTATTGTTATTGTTGTTTCCGTTACCTCTACCCCCTCGCCTGTTGTTCCGAAAGCCGCCGGACGATGTTGTGTTGTTGTTTTGGTTGTTTGTACTCGTCGTTGTTGAGGCTGATGCCTCCTGGGTTAATAGCACTTGGTGGCTTCAAGATTTGATGTTGTACGGGCATTTCCTCGTGGAATGACCTGCGATCTAGCAAATGTCGCAAAACTGTTTCTTGGGACATGCTCCCTTGGTGTGACCCTCCTCCTTACAGTCGGTACACCACAGGTTGGCTTCGTCACTCTTACTTGTGCTCCCCTTCATAGTAGTTTTGAATTCTTTCATCATCCTAATCATATCCTTCTGAAGGGTTTGTACCTTCTTATTTGCTTCCTCGTCGCTGCCTCCATCGGAGGAGTTGTCGCCATCAGAGGATCTAGCCTTCTTCTTGGAAGTCCTGTTCTCACTCTCCAGGTCCATGGCTCTGTTGTAGGCATCATTGTAGGGCACTGGTGGAACCACCTTCATCTTCCTGCAGAGGGTGGGCTTCTACCCTTCGATAAACCACCGTTTCTTAAGTTTGTTAGCCGGTTGGCTTTCCATTTTCCCGACCAATTCCTTTAGCCTTCGTCCATAGCCTCGCACGGTTTCCTCTTTCCCTTGTTTTGTCGTATAAATCTCAGCCACTATTTCGTTATCATCCCTTAGCAACCTGAATTCGGTCTAGAATTCCTTCTTCAGATTTGCCCATGTAGCAATCTTTGTCTGGTCCACGTCTGAGAACCGTTCTATAGCCACTCCTCGCAACGTTGCTGGGAACTGCTTTGCCCATTCGTCAGTGTCCGTCACCCCGTTGGCCGTCCAAATTGTTTCATAGGTCCTACAATGCCGGGTTGGGTTTTCCTTCCCGTCACCCGTGAACTTGGGCAACTTCGTCTTTTGTGCCATGTTCACCTCACTGGCGGTGTCAGTAGGACAAGTTGTGTCGCGGTTTGTGTTGTTGGTTGTGTTACTAGTTGTACTATAGGCTATAATGGTGTCTGAGAAGTGTTTAGTACCTCACCACTTGATGTCCCCGAACTGCTGGAAGTGTCAAAGCTTGGTAGGCTACTGCGATCCCCATGCCCCTCTATCACTTTGTTAATCTCGACGGTAGCGGTATCGTTAGCCTCCCTACACGCGGCTTCTTCTCTTTCCTTCCTCCGGGGTTCTTCTGTCTGTGGGGTTAAGGTTGGGCTTCCCAACAAGCTTCTTGTTTCTTCTAACAACTCGTCACTCCCGCCATTGTGGTGGCTAGATTCCCCCGCACCCACGCCTTCACTTACTCCATTCGGTAGTCCCTCAGCATGTCTTCAGAATCTTTCCCTTCTCTCGGCTTGCTGTTGTGCGAGTATAGCTTTCCTAGCGGCTTGCTCCCCTTCAAGTTCCTTCTGTAAATTTTTATTTTTATTTAACTGATTTGGCATAAAAGCATGCTTACTTATCCCCCAAAAAAATAATAATCAACACATCATATGCAAAAGAACACTTTTATTTATTATTCTTCGGTTACATTCTATGCCACTATAGGGACATAGTCATGACATTGTGTTCTTATCATAACATCTTTCATTCATGCCTCTCGGTGACTATTCCCATCTCCGCCCTCGTTGCGTTGACGGTACTTCTCCAGAATCCTTTGTCGACGCTGCTCTCCTTCAATGTCCTCCCTACGGCGCCTTTGCGCCAAGGATGCCTAAGCCAACATTTGGGGTAGGTTATGTAATAGTTTGTTTGTCGCGAGGCTTACATTTAGTGCATCCCACACGATAACCTCAGGGACTTGTTCTCGTGCCGCCTCCCTCCGTACAAAGGTCTCAATGACAATTTGGAATAAAAGGCCAAAGTCTACTGTTAGGGCATGCTCCCCCTCAAAGATTTATGTAACTCCATTTTCATTGGTCATTGTGTTCTCCTCAACTAGTAAACCCATTATCCACGTACTCTATTTACCTACAGTCACTATCCAGATTCGATCCTACAGCGGCGCCAAATGTTTGCCCTCAAGGGTAAACAGGATTTAACATAAACATACAGGAAAGTAAAGCATACACAGTGATATATAAAGAATAACTTCAAATATGTTTCATTACTTCAGAATGTTGTGTACAATGCAAATGTATTCCTATACAAAACCATGTCTTCTTCTATCGAGAGACTAAGTACATATAGGTACCGAAAGGGGTGTGAGGCGAATTGTCACACCCGTTGACTACCTTCGGTACATAACTGTCTAACTGTCGTATTGCCCGACAACATCTGGATGTCTCACCTGTAAACAACTCACGTCTCTCCTCATATCTTCTCTGTGAAGAGGGCCTATTGAACAAGGAAACCAAATAGTTTGTTGATTTATCGACAGTTGTAGGATTTAAAAGTGGCGCATTTAATCTTTCCAATGTTTCCTTCGTTTCTCCATATGCTTAACTAAAGCATTTGTAGTTTCAGTGGCAGTGACTCCTCACCCTAGTCTGTCTGTTTATGCAAATTTGTAAAGTCTTCCTTCAGAGACATTTGAAGATTATCTCAAAAATAAAGATATATGCTTTGTTGAAGATCTATTGTTAAAATTGATAATATTATTGTTTGTCAGATCTGTGTGCACATTTTGTTATTGTTGGTTGTGAAGCCATCGCATAATACTGCAGATCAAATTGGAAGATTATGACAACATTGCCGAAGGGTGCCAAAGTTTGAGTGTCAAAGGGTGCCGAGTGTCGAAGAGTGCCAAAGGTGCCGAAGGGTGCTGAAGGGTGCCAAAGGTTGAGTGTCGAAGGGCGCCAAAGAGTGTCGAAGGCAGAGTGTCGTGTGCCACTAAAGATTGAGTGCCGAGGGCCGAGGGCTGAGTGCCTAGTGTGTCTTTTCGTACGGGTGTGTGGGTAGAGTGCCGACTTCGGCTGTCATTACATTTTAGTGCCAAATTGTGATTGGTTACATTACAGACATTACATTTGTAGTCTTGGAACTTAGCTGATATTATTGTTGCTGCTAACTATTGTTTGGGATTGCATCACTCTTTGGTTTCAAGTTGAATCTTGAAGAACTTATTTGCAACTTCTGCAACATTAATAATATAGCATTTCTGTATATAATTTTCTCTGCAACAAGGAATAATATTAAATCTGGAAGGTTGTGCTGCCAAGACATTAGTTTATTCCAATCCCAACATTTGCACGCATTGTAGAGTTGTGCAGCTTGCCACCAGTAATGCATTTGTGATTTAATTTCCAGCCACCGTATGCTCTCATTCTACCCATCCCAAAACCTCTGTGATCAGAAAGTGCTGGATTCCGAGAAAGTGCTGGATTCCGAGCATTGTTATTGTTAATTTGCCAACTGTTACAACATTCCAGTTTGGGACACTACAATAATCAGACACATTTGGCTACAGGTTTAAAGCATAGATATTTTAGATAGTCATTCTTAGATCCTCATTAGTCATAACTCATAACCCATTAGGTGAGTAGAACGCTGGCATATTACATACTACATACATATATTATCAATGACAGTTATGGCATGTGACTCAAAAATTATAAAACTGGAGTACTAAATACAAACATTACTACTGAAGTTTTGTACAATTAGATTTTGCAAATTTGTATTTTTATGGATGTGACTATTATAATGACTGACAATGCATAGATAGACATTAAATGTTACATATGAAGTTTGAACACATTTTTTATAATCTTGAAACATTATGAAAATTGTAATTCAATTGATTGAGCACAAATGGTGAGGATGATAGTATGTTCCTTGATTATGCTATCCACCAAATCCACTAGAAGTGCAATATAAGGAATGATTTGGTGGAGCGGATAGCTGAAAAGGTATCAACTTAAGCTTGTGCTCCCATGACAAAAATGATCCAGGTTTGGAAAATACTTTACATAAGAGCACACATGCATGTATGCACACACACATTTGGTTCCAGCAAATTCATATTATCTGTACTGAGCTGTTTGCTTTAACTCCTCAAAGGTTAATACATACATTAGATTAGTTGGCTAAGATCAATGCTTTCGATGCTTGAGCATCCAGCAATAGATTAGTTGGCTCATAGCAATGCTTTAGATGCTTGAGCATTTAGTGACGTACTTGGGAGTATGTCAACTATGAGCTCCCTGTATATAGTCAAATGTTCTACAATTTTAGTTGTCGGACAAAAACAACTGTGAAAGAGAATTTTAGACATCTATGAGAAATGCTATTCAAAGGGTATGATTTCAATTTCTTTCTGGTCATATATAAGGTTTAGTATATTTGGAAACCGTAGAAAACTTTGTAACATAATTATACGCGCATATTACAGCAAATATATTTCTGCATTAAAAATTTAACATGGTCATTTACAGGCTCAGGATGAATGCCGCAACACAATCAGGTCATCTTTAACTCGAATGAAAATGCAAGAAAAACTGCAGAGAATATTGCCATCACCTTGCACAAAACAGTATACAGTAGTTGTACTTATGCCAAAGCTACCTGTGTTCCAGAGATTGAAAGCTTTCCTCTTTGATGCAATGAACCGATCAAACATGGCAGAAAAGGTCAGATTTACGGTGTAAAATTTCTCTAAATTTCTTCATTTTTTACATTTAGCTAGCTTTGATGAGAACAATTTTAAATGCCCTAGAATTTTGCTTTCCAAAAGTATTAAAAACCATTTGTGATTGATGTTTTACAATAATTCCGTGACTTTTGAATAAGAGCTAAAAGGTATTTTTTAAATTAAACTGGACTATAGAAGCACAGGAAGAACTAATCTCTATCTTTAAAATGGATAATTTTTTACTGAGATATCCCTTCGTTTCGTCAGAGAAAGATAATGAACACTTTCCGAGAATCCTATGTACTATTCTGCTATATGTAGTAACAATGATTTCTCTCTGTGATTTGTACTCTTCGTTGTGTTATCATTGATGTGTTTTGCTTCTAATACACGTGACAAGATTACTCCGTCTTAATAAGTAAAATGAACTAGGTCTTTATCCATCTTGATTTGTGAGAATAATCAATACTGAGACAAAAAAAAAAGGGGGGGGGGGGGGGCNAAAGGGGGGGGGGGGGTGCACGCGCACAAAAAAATTACTTTGCATACTCTTCGTGAGTCGGTTCCTCCAACCACTCCCTGAAATCCTGTTTTTGGGGAATATAATTCCTCGGCGCTTTTAAGGTATTCAACTCCCTGATGCTCTGGTGATGTATGTGCTTGCTCGTGTAGAGTTTGTTGTTGTCACAGAAAATGTACGGTAACTTGATTTTGGATGAAAATTTTTCAACTGTCAAAATTCTATAGCAGTGTTGTTTTCCCTTCTGAATTGCCAAAACGGCAAATTTTGTGTTCCAAGATATTCAATTCTTTTAAATCCTTATATATCTTGCCTTGAGTTGCCGGTATAGTTTCTTGCTCTCTTCCCAAATTTCTGAGTTTCCTATTGTTTGGGCTCTAAAAGAAGACCAAATATTTGTTTTTCAGGTGTGTTAATTTTCTTTTGCATACTTAACATCTCATGCTAAATAGTTCACTAAACCTGTTCCCTCCGGATTTTTATGTTTCCACTTAGTTGGGATTTAAAGGTTATTTACATTGATTGCAGGTTATGATGAGCATTGCAACTGCTATTGTACTAGTTCCAGCGGCTGTTTGGTTGCAATATTCAAGGAAGACCAGAAGTATAGCATGAAGATGCATTTTGAGATGCTATCATTCCAATATAGACTTCCAATATAGACATTCTCTTGGTGAGCTACTTTATCAGCATCTGCCATAAATTATAGTTTATGGCGGGAATATTTCATGTTAAGAAACAATATTTATTGTAACTGCTTCTAGCTAGGTAGCTATTTCAACTGGGATAACTATAATGGCAGCTAGACTGTTCCTATTGAAATTTAAAATTATACGAAAATGCTCATTTAGAATCTCTCTTTTTTAACATTTTTTCCTATGCATTTTGTACGGGGCCCTGCCCCAATTGTATATTTATTTCTTTTGACTCATTTACAAACCAAAAAAATACATAATAAAAAGGCAAATTAATATATTTGACAATAGGTTAAAATATTTTAAATTTTGATGATCTAAAGCATCAAACAAATATATAAAATATCAATTTTGATGGTTTCTTTTTGTGTCAAATCTACAAGGGTTAGGAGTGGAAGCATTTCTTATCTAAGAAAAATATATTTGAATTAATTTTTATAGATTTAAAAATAAAAGAAAAATCACCACACTCAACAACTTATCACAATTAAAAAGATAGTTTTTATAATAAAAAATGTTTTCAAGTAATTTGATGATCGATTTGGATGGAAATACTCTACAATGACCATAGCTTGTCTTCCTCCATATTGACATCAATAGGCGAAACCCTCTCCACTTGCATTTTTGTTTTGATAATCAACACTACTCTTTTCTTAATCATCTAGGCTTTTTTTTAGATATTTGGGAAAAATTATGCAACTTGCATAGTTGTATAGATAATTATTTATATTGGTGTTTTATTTTTCTATAAATTGTAGATTCCCATAAGCGTTACTAAGCAAATCTCATTTTCAAAAATATGATGGGAAAGAGTTATCGACCTTGTCTAAAAGAAACTATTTATGAACCTATTAATGTTCATGTAAAGAGAATATGGGAGATCAATATTGAGAAAACTCTTGGATGCATTTGTTCATTGCTCTCTTTTGATTTACAATTTCATATTGAATCATCCAAACACCCAAAGAGGCTTGTGAGACTTTTCAAACCATGTTAATTCAAATGGGTCTCATCATGTCTTCTAAACCATAAGCTTTGGTGGCTAGTGAGCCTAAAACAGAATCAATGAATCCTGAAAAGGCACAAAAGTAGAAAATGAACAAGTTACACAAGATTCTAAATCATTTCCCTATCAAGGGGAATCATTTAAGAACGAGAAGCTTAAGCGTGCATACAACAATGAATGTGGGCATGACGAACATCAATGTTATTCAAAACATATTAATGAGTTGAAGAATCTTCTTAAGAAAAATCATAACATTTTTCCTTCAACAATGTTAGGGGATTCATCTCCTTTATCGACAACGTCAAATAGACAAAAAGGGCAAGCACTTGTTGTAATTGTAGATTCAACTAACTACAAAGTATGTTGTGATATCTACTACTTATCAATCGATGAGCTTAAGGGGCTTTCGAATGAATGGTTCTCAAGGCACAACACTTGTTGAAGGTTTTGCAAATGAGGTTGCAAATAGAGTGGGTTTAACCATGGAGGAAACTTCATAGTTAAGTGTGCTCGAACTAGAGTAGTACTGGGATGGGTGACCTCTCGGGAAGTCCCAGTGCTTCACCTTTGTGAGCATCACCCAGATGTAATGAGTGTTAAGTGTTCCGTTCATTCTAATGAGAGATGGGTTCATGTGAACCACTACTCATGAAACATGGGTCAATGAGTTTGACTCAATTAACTACACAGTTGAATCCTGGTAGCAATATCACAATTTGACTTGTGGAAAATATCTCATACTTATCTACAAAGTATGTTCCCTTAATTTGAGACTTGTTCATCACCAAAAATACATATATGTGTGTTTGTGGGAAAGGATTTATTAACATAGATGATAGAACATCTAATGATGTTATTTGTGTGCCTTCATTATCAACCAAAATTGTTTCTATATCACATCATACATGGTGGAGCAAGAATGAGTGTTGATTTCACACTAGATTTTGTCATCATTTATGGTTTGTATAGTAGAGGTATAATTGCAGATTGATAATCAAACTCAAGTTTACATCCCACATTTTTCTTATGTTATTTCCTTAGTCCATGTACACACTTGAGCAACTAGTGTGGACATTTATTAGGAGATCCAATATGGTCATTTCAATCTTGTTCTTTCATCTAGAGACTTACAGAGACATGTGTTGACATACAGTATCCTTCATTTATTGTTACTTCTAATGAGATTGATATTGCTACATCCATGGCTTCTTATGATTGAATGTGATAGGATATTCATAGCCATCAAGATACACTTACTTGGGATAATTACTTGATAGACATTACAAGTTGGCATTAGTGTAGAGACTTGGAATACAACTTTGGATTTTTTAAGAAATGGAAATACATATGGCATATATTATGATTTTGTTTCCTCCTAAAAAGCGAAATATTGTTAAATGAGATTGGATCATCTTCAAGATTTACTGTTGGGCATCTACCATCATTACAAGAGATTCTACTCTGAGGGGGATTGCATGGTCATTGTTCTTATCTCTTATGGCGGGAATTTTCATCACATGGTGTTTTGTTGTGCTCATTTTTAAATCATTTTGTATTCTCTTTTTTAGGAGGATTTTAATCCCACTGGGTTTCTATTTATTTTTGTTTCTGAAAGCTTACTTTTGCACATAGGTATCTAACATGGCCTAGTAATTAGGACCCATTTTTGCATCACTGTATCTTGCATATTCTCCTTTGTTGTGCCTAAGGGGGTGGTGTTGTGAATGATCATTCTTATAGTTGTATAGATAATTATTTATCATGGGCAATTACATCTTCAACTAATTATTGCATGTTATATAGAAACGTTTATCATTTTACATGTTATATTCATCTCATTTATAGCAAGCTACCAAATTAATATACATCAATATGTAGGAACTGAAGATTAACTCAAAACCCTAGGATCACTTTCAAAAAAAAGATAGCCTTCCAAAATATTATGAAATAAATGAGCTTTCTTGACATTAAGATATACGAGGTATGGTCTTTTGATCTATGATAAAAAAAGTGTCTAATAGCCTTTCTTAAAAAGGAAATGTGAAGCATATGATTAGATACAATGATAACTTGTGTCTTAATCTTATAGCATGAGACAACTTAACATAACCTAGGACACAAGAATTAATGTCAAAAGATAAGATAAATCTTATATGACAACTAACATTTATAGAAAGATTCCTACAACCTAAGTTAACTTTGTTGGAGATTTTCTTCTGTGCAAATAGTTAATTGTATGTTTGTAATTGATGACAACATATAATATACAGCAGTGTCCTGTGAGCACTTATCAGTACAGATATTCTAGAGCCTTGCGCGTTTACATCTATGTTGTAGACATGTTCTGGATGTAATGTTCATACACACAAATTCAGATATGCAGTTTCAGTTGAGATATGTTAATCTATTTTGGAAGTTACAGTTTCTGGAGATTATCTGTTAAGAGCCGACGTATTTACATTGTTTCTTGAGTTGCGCCTATCTTCGGGATATGTGTGTTTGTATTCATGTTTAGTTATGAGTTAATGATGATTATCCAAAGGCGCTAAACGTGTTTTAATAGAAGCGTGATGTTTGAGTTAATTTGGTAGAGCCGACTATGTGAAGCGACCCGTCTATTCATTTTGAGTTGCGTGGTCTTAACTTTGATTGCGTGCTTAGTTAAGCCGACAAGGAAGTTACTGAAGTGTCTCCTACAGCCGTTGTGACCTTATCCTTGGGGAAGAAACATATAGCAATTCAATTGTGATTGCAAAGCGTGAATGAAGCGAAAAAAGAAAAAGATAGAGCAATGCAGAAAGTTAGACAGTAAGTCTACATCATTCATCAATTGAAGATCTATGTGAAGAATCAGAAGAAGATTACAATTCACTAGAACTGATCAAGACAACATGTCTACACAAGCAGTTCATTGTCAGATATAGTGTATATCTGCCATTCAGAAGGTTGCAGCCTTCACCTTTTGAGAAGTGAGCTCTTGGACTGTGAGTCCTCACCCCTAACAGGTTTATTTGTAAAAGACTCCTAACAGGGTCCGACCTTTGACCAGGTCTCTGTACTTATTGCATTGTAAAGATCAACTCCTAATAGGGTTTGAAGATCTTCTAACAAGGATCATTATAAACTAGTACAATTATTTATGAGTTCTAATTCCCACTGGGGTTTTTACCTAATTTGGTTTTCCCCGTTACCAAAATTGTGTTGTTCATTTCTATGTTATCTTGTTGAGTTTATGTTTAAAGTAATTCTTTACTTAATTGGAAAAGGAATTGAATCTTGTAGATAACTGATTCACCCCCCCCTCTCAGTTATCTCTTGGGACTATTCCTAACAAACTTAACATTTATAGGTATAATATTGTATTCACACCAACACCCCCTTCAATACAACTTAGAGAGGAAAAACCCTATGCAATTGATGTAATAATGAAAGATGATGCATGATGAGTCTTAACTACAAGGCCATTTTAGGTAACCATATAGAAATGATCTCTCACAACTGGAGAAAAAAAGAAAACCACAAGGGCTAAAATCCCCCTCTGAAAGAGAGAATGCACGAAACAATAATGTACAATGTACTGAATGGATGGCTCATCAGTTATCCCTATGGATTGCATCCATTACAAAGATACAAGAAATAGCCCCCCGATAAGAGGGAAATAGAGAGTCTATGTAGCTCTTACCTCACAATGTATTAATCTCCTACAAAAATAATGAGTGCGTGAAGAAAAAAACATGATCTAATATCTATAATAAAAAAACTTATCTTTCCTTGAGAAAAAACAAAACTAAGTACATATACAAGAATGCTTCCCAATACAAATAAGAATTAATGTGGAGAAGTATGAAAATATATGATGTTGTCTCTGAAATATAAGTGTTGCCTTTTCCATGGAAGATGACGATTATGTTGATGACAATTATTCAATTGTGTATTGTCATTGATGTTTACACAAGCATAGTGATGTTTACACAAGTATAGTGATGTTTACACAAATGTGTAATCCTATCCGAGCACAGTCAGTGTCTGTCGAGCTCTCTCGGGCATTGAAGATGACCAAAGTGTTTTTTCAGTTCTAACCAAGTTTACTCGGGCATTACAATGTTGGTCGGGCATTGAAGGATTTTAGTATTGATCGAGAAAAAAAGTTAGTGTCAGCCGACTAACAGTGGATTATATTTTTTTGATAATTAGTTATTTGCACCTGACAGACATGAGTTTTATTATTTATTTGGAAGGATATCAAGGCCGACTTGACAAGACTTAACACACACACACACACACACACAGATATATATATATATATATATATATATATATATATATATATATATATATATAAGGTCAAGTTTGGATTGAATTATGTGAGATAATAGTGGCGATGTGTGAAGTGTGATATGAAGAGTGAAGGCGAAATCAGATTCGATTTTTATTGAGGACAGAACACAGAGGACAACAACAGAATATCTGATCAGTGAGGATCAAGTATTTAATCCAGAAGAGAGATCTAAATCAGCAAAGATAGTTTCTTATCAAAACAGGTCAATCCATTGTTACTCTCTAACAATTGTAGTAGTGATAAAAATCTCTTAACAAAGTAGACGTAACAGTCTTTTGTAAATCCTCTAACAAGGTGACATTTCTACATTGAAGTGTTTGAAGACCTCTCACAAGGCCGCTCCTTACAGGGTGATTAAATCCTCTAACCGGGTCACACCTAACAGTGTGTTATTGTAACCTTTAACAGGGTTGGCTCCTAACAGGGCTCACTTCATAAGAGTGAAAAACAGTGACTAGTCGCTATTGGTAGTTTTTCACATATTGGGTTTCCATGTTAAATCTTGGTGTTATCTGTGTGCATTTCATTTTCTTTATGGTTTATGTTTCTACAATTAATTATTAAAGATAATCACAGTTAATATATTAATATTTTCTATGTTAATCGAGTGACAATAACTAATTTGTTTAAGACATCTAAGGGACTTGGATTTGTTTTTTTGGTAACTGATTCACCCCTCTCCTCTCAGTTACTCAACTCATTTCCAACAATTGGTATCAGAGTTGCAAGTGCTTACAGGGAAGGTTTAAAGGCCTAAGCCAAAGATCAGAGATGTCTTACAGAAGGGAGATCCCTAAGCTCAACAAGGACAACTTCGCTGCATGGAAAGTTCTGATGAGGCTACATCTATCTACTATTGGAGATACATGTTTGTAATTCCTGGATCATAAGTATGTGGAACCACCGAGACCTATGTCTGTGGATCAGATGGTGGAAATGAAGTATCACAATATAATGATGATTGATATAGCTTCTGCACACAGCTATTCCAAATTTGATGAAGTCAAGGACTGCCCTATTGCCTTTGATATGTGGAACAAACTACATGATATATATGAAGGAGATGCAAATGTAAAGAGAGCCAAAGCAGAAAGTCTCAGAGGTCAATTTGATATGATAAAAATCAAAGAAGGAGAAAACATTACAAAATACAGTGAAAGAATCAAGAAAAGTGTTAGTGTAATTAGAGCTACTAGTGTAACAACTGAAGACAAAATAGTAGTCAGCAAGGTATTAAGAACTTTACTTCCTATCTATGCAATTAGATTTTCATCTATTCAAGAGATGAGATGCAGCAATGACATAACTCTAGATGGATTGATTGGAAGGTTATCGTCTTTTGAGTTGGATAACTTTGACAATTATTCTCCTAATCCTAGCAATCTTGAGTCGACATTCAAAGCTAAATTAAACCTTGGAAAGATGAAAGGAAAACAGATTGATAGTGATAGTGATGATGATTCTGATGATGAGGATCTGGAAATCATTGAAGCATTACTTGTAAGGAGAGATGCAAAAGGAAAAGGACAATACAAAGGAAGAATACCATTGATTTTCTTTTCATGTGATGAGGTTGGTCACATTGCTGCTAAATGTCCAAACAAGGAAGACAAAGGTGAGAAAAATTTCAACAAGTATAAAGGCAAGAAAGATTACAAAAGCTATAAAATCTACAAGGACAAAGGTAAGAAATCTTGTTATAGTGCTAAAGATTCTGATAGTGATGAAGATGAAGATGAAATGGTTTACATTTCTATTAAGGATGAGTCAGATAATGAAGACAATGAAAAGACAACACTATTTTCTCATATTAGCAAGAATGACACCTAGATAATTGATAGTGGTTGTTCTCACCACATGACTAGTGATAAAACCAAATTTGAACATCTTGAACACTATGATGGTGGGAGTGTTAGTTTTGGGAATGATGAACCCTGCTATGTAAAAGGTAAAGGTTGTATTGCTCTTACTGAAGGAATCAAATGTGATAATGCTTATTGGGTTGAAGGACTAAGGCATAATCTACTAAGTGTGGCACAACTGAATAACATTGGTTTCAAGGTAGAATTCATGAATGGTAAGGCCAAGCTTCTGGATGGTAGAGGAAACCTAGATGGAACTGGCAGGCAAACAAAAGGTTATCTATTTTATCTTCATCTCAATGAAAGTTCATGTTTTATTGCACAAGTAGGAGAAAGTTGGTTATGGCATAAAAGGTTGTGTCATGTGAACTTTGACAACCTGATCAACATAAGTAAGAACAAAAGAGTAAGAGGTTTTCCTGTTCTGAAGAAACCTGATCTAGCAATATGAAAACAAAGTCAAATTGGGAAGATGGGAAAAACTAGCTTCAAGAGCAAGAACTACAATATAGAAGAAGTCTTGGAATTGGTGCATACTCACTTATGTGGACCAATTGGAACAACAAGTTACACAGGTGAGAAATAATTCATTCTATTTGTTGATGATCATTTCCAGAATGATGATTGTTATGTTTCTCAAAAAAAAATCAGAAGCCTTTCAAAAGTTCAAATGGTACCTAGCTAGAGTTGAAAAAGAAACATGAAGAAACTTAAATGCTTAAGATCTGACAGAGGAGGAGATTTCATTTCTAATGAATTCAATGAGTTCTACAATGAAAGAGGAATCAAAAGATAGGTATTTTCCCCAGGTAAACCACAACATAATGGTATAGTAGAAAGAAGGAACAAATCCATTACGGATTGTGCAAGAACCTTGATGATTGAGAAGGATGTTGCTACCAAATACTGGAAGGAAGCCATTAGCACTGCAATTCACACCTTGAACCAAGTTCAACTAAAGAAAGGTGCTGAGAAGACACCTTTTGAATTATGGTATGACTATAAACCTAATGTTCGTTATTTCAAAGTATTTGGAAGTAGATGCTACATCTTGAAGGAAACAAGAAATGGAAAATTTGATGTAAAAGGTGATGAAGGTATATTCGTAGGCTACTCCAGCAAAAAGAAAATCATATAAATGTTTAAATCTTAATACACATAAAGTCATAGAAAGTGTGCATGTAAAGATCGATGAATTTGTAGAGAGAAATGAAGAATAGAGCAGTAAAGAGCCTGAAGATTATAGAAACTTTGTGTATTATAAACTTGATACTATACCCAAGACACATGCAATGGTGCTTGGATAGGAAGCATGTCAACCATTAAATTCATTAGCACAAACCTTGTTGCAACCTGTGCAACCAGTGATGTTAACTGAAGAAACTGAGTCACAAACAGAGGGAATCAAGTCTCGGACTGAAGAAACCGAGTCAAGACAGAGGTACCCGAGTCACAAACAAATGCACCTGAGTCTCAGAAAGTGGAACCTGAGTATCAGACATAAGAACATGACATAATATTTGAGCATGGTGAACATAGTGGAGCAAGCCCAGAATCAAAGAGGAAGGATCTTGTACTTTCTAAATATGTTAGAAGGCATCACGCACCTTATCAAATAATTGGAGATCGGACAGAAGGTGTAATGACAATGAGAAAAATAAAAGGTACATTTTTACTTAGTGAAATTGAACCTAGAACTGTTAAAGATGAATTGAATGATGAGATATGGATTGAAACAATGAATGAAGAAATTGAGTAGATAGAAAAGAACAAAACTTGGACTCTTGTACCTAGACCAGAAGGCAGGAATGTGATTGGTACTAAGTGGGTTTTCAGAAACAAGATGAATGAGAAAGGTGAAGTTTCCATAAACAAAGCCATACTAGTATGTAAATGATATGCTTAAAAAGAGGGTATTGCCTATGGAGAAACTTTTTCTATTGTTGCAAGACTTGTAGGAGTTAGAACTCTTCTGGCATATGTTGCACATAAAGGATTCAAGGTATATCAAATGGATGTAAAATCTTCATTCTTGAAGAACTAGAAGTCTAGATTGATCAACCTGAAGGTTTTGTAGAACCTAACAAAAGGAATATGGTTTGCAAACTGCACAAAGCATTGTATGGACTGAAGCAAGCTCCGAGAGGCTGGTATGAAAGACTGCATGGTTATTTGATAAGTATTGGATTTCAGATAACTAATGACAATAGTAGCTTGTACATCAAAGAAGGACCTTAGAACAAGATACTATTGGCATAAATATTTTTTGATGACATATTGTTTACCGGATATGATGACTTATGCAGAGCATTCTCAGAAGCTATGAGTAAGGAATTTGAGATTTCTATGTTTGGTGAAATCAAATTCTTTGTTGGCTTACAATTTTATCAGAGGAAGGATGGTATCTACATTACTCAATCTAAATACATAAAAGAGATATTGAAGAAATTTGGTATGGAAGACTCTAGACCAGTTGGAACACCTATGCCTATTGGACATAAGCTATCTAAGGATGATGATTCAAAGGAGGTAAATCAGACTACATACAAATCCATGATTGGAAAACTTCAATATGTTGTGGTGGTACCATAAATTTTGAGAATTTAGAAGTCCCAATCCTTTATCAAGAAGCAAGTTTCTCCATACTAAAAAAATTAAAGGAAGGAAGCTTTATGACACAAATAAATAGAACTAACTAATTGAAGCCTTCAGAAATTGCTGGAATTTCAACCTGCTGACAGAGGCTGAAGATGGTCGAATTTTAAAAATCTAAAACCGACCCAGTTTGGGAAATCAAATTTTCTATCTCTAGAAAAAATCTTAGGTTTTCACGATGTGTTTTGGATTTTTGACCAAAGCCAAATCCGAAAGTTAGGTAGTTATTTTTTAGTTAGTTTATTGTTTTTTCAAAATATTTTGTAATAAGGGTTGTGTCTTTTCACCTTATAGAGGTGTGAAAGCCGCTCAAACACATATATATACATAATATAAAATGTAAAGATGAGACAATACAATATAATACAATTTCACGTATTTGGATAGTTTTTAATCAACAAGTATAAACATGGACCTGGATGTACTATTTTTTCAAAATCAATAAAGATAAGTCCTTTTTCTTTCACATGTGTAATAGTTTCATTATCATTTTGCAATTAGTCCCTCGGATAAACCAATAGAACTTCTTCAAAGTGATAGTTTGATGTGCATGCTTCCTAATTTGATTCATAGTCTATATTTTCAATTGGTTTTCTCATTTTGCATGGTTAAATTATGTTGATTAAGGCCTTAGTCAATTGGTCTATCATCTGAGAAGTATTACCCTTTTGAAATATCTCTGAATTTGTTTTAGGTTGCATGTACATTCCATAACACCTTTGAAGTGATAAGTTTTCTTGTAAAACTGTCTC
>MU224103.1:2188968-2200722 GCA_018584345.1 Thuja plicata | reverse complement strand
GATCTTGACTCTATTGCCCATGGTAGAATAAGGCACTGGTCTAATCATTATTTGGATTATAGTTATTTAGTTCATTGTTTATAGTTTTGTGATATCTTATCTATATGTTCATTTCAAATTACATACACATTTACTAAACATTTTTTCAATTACTTAAAGTATTTTAGTTTACAGTTCATGATATATTGATTTTAGTTATATTTATTTCAAGTTCCTTGCCATACTTTGAGAGATGGAAGTTTGAGTTCCATACACATGTTATCTGCTATAAAAATCTTGTTTAGGTGAAGGTTCACCTGCCTTGGTCCTGCAGAGCTAGAAGCGTAGGGGAAGAGGATCATAATCGATCATTCCTGTTAGTTGGCCAAAAATAATTGGATTTCCCATCATTGGATTGGCAATTCCAAAGAAAATTCAATTCAGCATTTTTGGGCACCAACATGTTGTTCACACTAGACCTAATATTGCATTAGCAGTCGGTATCGTTGCAAGGTTTTCAGCTAATCCTAGAGAGAATCATTTGATGGCTATCAAAAGGATTCTAAGATATCTTAAGGGTATTGAAGATTATGGATTATGGTATAATAAATGAGGAAACTTTGAATTGAAGACTTTTACTGATGTTGATTGGGCAGGAAGTGTTGATGATAGAAAGAGCACAAGTGGTGGAGCACTATTTCTTGGAAAGAGGTTAGTCTCCTGGACAAAAAAGAAACAGAACTGCATTCCTCAATCTACAGCAGAAGTAGAATATGTTGCCGCAGCAGTGAATTATTCAAACATCATATGGTTCAAACAATTATTGTCAGGTATGAAGGTAGAAATCACAGAACCAATCATTATCTATTGTGACAATACTAGTGCTATTAACATTTTAAAGATCCCTGTGATGCATACCAAGACTAAACATATTGTAATAAAGTATCATTTCTTGAGGGAATTGGTTCAGAATAAAAAAGTAAGATTGGAATATGTGAATACCAAAGAACAAATTGCAGACATATTCACAAAAACGCTACCTAAGGATGCATTTTTGTATCTTAGAGGAAAGATAGGGGGTAATTCCCCTAACTAAGGCTCAATAAAACATAGTTTAGTGATGCATCAACCGAGCTACAGAACATACTTAACATGTTGATGCAGATATTTAGAGCTTATTTCATATGAATCAGTACAAATAGGTACATTACAATTTCATTGGATATGTCAATTGGTGTCTTTGGAATTGGTTTTCAAAGAGGGACATATTACTATATGTCATAATAATTCATGATGGAGGGAGAGATTACTATATGTCATATTGATCAGTGAAAGAGGGAGAGATTACTGATGGAGAGATTGATGACAGAGGGAGAACTTTATCAAAGACAAAGATTAATATAAGAGGGAGAAATCTGAATTTTAGTGATTAAGGGAGTTTTGGATGAGAATCAGAATGAAGCTTAGGACATTAATAATATTTCATTCTTATGTTTGTTGCTCTATAATTCCTTGTATTATGACATTTTGTGTTTCCTTCAATGCCAAAGAGGGAGATTGTTGATGACAATTATTCAATTGTGTATTGTCATTGATGTTTACACAAGTATAGTGATATTTACACAAATGTCTAATCCTATCCGAGCACAGTCAGTGTCTGCCAAGCTCTCTTGGGAATTGAAGATGACCAAAGTTTTTTTTAGTTCTAACTGAGTTCAATTGGGCATTATAGTGTTGGTTGGGTGTTGAAGGATTCCAATATTGTCCGAGCAAAATAGTTAGTGTCAGCCGACTAAGAGTGGATTATATTTTTTTGATAATTAGTTATTTGCAACCGATAGACATGAGTTTTATTATTTATTTGGAAGGATATCAAGGCCGACTTGAGAAGGCTTAACATATATATATATATATATATATATATATATATATATATATAAGGTCAAGTTTGGATTGAATTGTGTGAGATAATAGTGGTGATGTGTGAAGTGTGATACAAATAATGAAGGCGAAATCAGATGGGATTTTGATTGAGGACAGAACACAGAGGATTGTAAAAGAATATCCGATCGGTGAGGATCAAGTATTTAATCCAAAATAGAGTTCTGAATCAGCAAAGACAATTGCTTATCAAAACAGGTCAATCCATTGTTACTCTCTAACAATTTTAGCAGTGATAAAAATCTCTTAACAGAGTAGACTTAACAATATTTTGTAAATCCAGTAACAAGGTGACATTTCTACATTGAAGTGTTTGAAGACCTCTCACAAGGCCACTCCTTATAGGGTGATTAAATCCTAGATAACCGGGTCACACCTAACATTGTGTTATTGTAACTTTTAATAGGGTTGGCTCCTAATAGGGCTCACTTTAGAAGAGTGAAAAATAGTAACTAGTTGCTATTGGTGGTTTTTCCCATATTGGGTTTCCACGTTAAATCTTGGTGTTATCTGTGTACATTTCATTTTCTTTATGGTTTATGATTCTGCAATTAATTACTAAAGATAATCATAGTTAATATATTAAGATTTGCTATGTTAATCGAGTGACAGTGAAATATCTATGTTAACCGAGCAACAGTGACTGATTTTTTTAATACATCTAAGGGACTTGGATTTTTTTTGTGGTAACTGATTCACCCCTCCCCTCTCAGTTACTCAACTCATTTACAACATATTCCACAATAAAATTAGGTACACACCTAATTAAAGGTGACAATTCAAAACTAAGTGAAAAATGATGTTGAACAAGCTCCAAATATATTAATGGTTTAAAAACATGTGTTATGACTATCAAAAAAGAGTAGAGATAACCCCTCAAATTTGTCTACCAAATTTGAAAGACAATGACGGTCCTATTTAAAAAGATCACTGTAATTCTTAATCAATGACTTTACAAGAGGAATCACTGAAGATGAAGGAACTACAACTACATCTGAAGGAGTACGATTTGTTGAGCCAATATTTCCCTCATCTTCTAAAGATTAAAATAACTCCAAAGAATCAAACTCTCGAATAGTATCATAGTCATAGAGTATCCTTTTTGAAACATTAATAGGCATAAGGAAATTTAAAACAAGTTCACCTATGAATCACTACGTATCACGATCCCCACATATATCCCAAATTTTAGTTCAAAGAGTATGAAGACACTCAAAATCAAGAGTATAATTCAATATATCATCGTCTACATGCATACCAATCACTCCTATCTACATGATCCAATTTTCAATTCCAAGAACATTTCTTATTGAATCTACTTGGAAGAGGGACAAGAACATACAAATGTAGTGAAAATTGAATCCATCAAATACTTTTTATGATGTCATCTTTCCATTGTTTTTTTTCTAGATGACTAAACAATAATGAAATGAAAATCTCATTACCAACTATGTGAATTCTCCACAATTACAAAGATGAGAATCCTCATTAGGATATAGAAACTCCCAAATATGATTAATACTACATATGAAGCCCTCTCAAAAATATAGAGCCTCTCATTTGTTAAATTTTAATATCTTGATGGAAAGTTATAACATTTTTTTGAACGCTAGAAATTTTAAACAAAAAAAGGCAAAAAAAATCTAAGCCCCTAAAGGACTAGACGCTCCTATCGCATGCAATCATCACTCTCTTGGGAAAAACAAATATTTCCACCCAAGAGCAGTGGTGGTGGAGGTTGATAGAAGCTTTGCATGTCATTAGTCTTAAGCATCAAGTGCTAACCAAGAAAACCTCCTTAAAAAAATAAAAAAGCACCTAAATAAATATTTTAAATTTACAACAAATAGGAAAAATTGATTTCAATTTAAAACTCAATTTGTGTTATTGATCAATGTAAAATGAAATTATACCTTTTTAGATTCTTGTACTTGATTCTACAAACAGTGACATAGTCATATGTTTTGCATAGTGTGTGCTCCATATGGTCATACTAAAAAATTGGCGATGACCAAAATCTCCCTGTGATGACCTAGGGAGAAGTCTTAAATTTTATTTATTTTGATGATTTGATAGTTAACCTTAGGATTTTTGGGCCCTAGACACAATGTTAGTGTCTGATTGGCCTAAAATATCTACCTCTTAGGTAACCACCTCCCAACCTCAAATCCTTGTAGATTTGGCCTCATGATTTTGATTTTGATGAAGCAAGAGGAAAAACCAACTTTCTTTGAATAATCAAACTCAACGGTGAGCTCACATTTACTAAAACATGCCCCAAAATCAACCTAGAATTGAAACCACAAAGAGGAAAGTTTTAAATATGGTGTTCCTTTCAATTTTTCCATGATCCTCTAGATCATCGTATAATGCAAGAAAATAGCATACTCAACTTTAATAGAACCACCAAAATCTTTTATCTTACAATAGCTCTTCCCTTGGATTTAAGAAGGCATTTTTGAGTACTAGAGTTCTAATACCACATAAGAGTTAAATATTAGTTCAACACCCTATGATAAATTACAAAAAATAAAATAAATTTCAACAAGAGAGTATGCAAAAAATTAGGTTTCTCGACATTAAGATCAAGAAGATATGATCTTTTGATCTATGATACAAAGTCTACAATGGCCTTGCTTATATAAGAAAGGTGAAGGATAGGATTAGACAAGATTATTGTGTGTCTTAATCCCATAATATGAGGCAAATTAATATATCAACCTAAGGCACAAGAATTAAATGCCAAAAGAAAAGAAAATATCATATGACACTTAAGACTTCTGGAAAGATTCTAAATCCCTAAGTGAAGTTAACATGTGAATATGACCCACTAGAAAACTAGTTAGAAAAAATACCTAATTTTCATCAACAATAAATAATAAATGAGACATCCCTTAAATTATTGAATTAGGAAATTTGAATGTGACATCCCATTTTGTAATCATAATGAAATTTGGTCAGGTACGAAAAACCTAGGACACTTTCAAGTTAGTCAATAGTAAAAACAATATGCAAACTTAGCAAATATAGTAGAATAATAAATTATAAGACAAAGACAATTTGTATTGAGTGGAAAGACTATGGACTAATTGGTTGATATTAAATGACCAACATGAAATAAGAATTGAAGGAAGTATCATTTCTTAGAAAGTTATCTTATTTATTGTTGATGTTATAGCATCAAGAGTTATCTTTTCATGGGTGTCTCTTCATCTTCAATTGTAAATCTGAAAGGTCATTCTTTGTTGTAACTTCCTAACCTTTCATTATCAAAACGATTAAGGGTCAAGACAAGCATAAAATACCTCTTGATAGTATTCACATTCTATTCTGATGATTATTTATGCTTGAAGGAGATCAAGGGTATATACATTCATCTAGAGAGGTGCAGTTATGATTGTTTTTAGTTGAGTCTAGTGATTGACAATATTATAAATCAGGTGTTATGATCTTTCATTAATATAAGTGATATTTTGTGGCTGGGTTTTTCTTCCTCAAGTTAGAGGGTTTTCCCAGGACAATTTGTTGTGTCTTATTGTTCATTTATTTTCTTTTTTTGTTTATCTACATTTCTGGTCTAAATCTTCAACTTGGTATCAGAGCTAGGTTTAGAAAAGATTTGATCAAATTTGGCTAAGAAGTGAAAGCCTTCAAGTTGTGAAGATTTATTTCATTCTTCACCTTATCCATTTTTTGCCATTATCTCAGTGATGGTTGCATCAGAATCGTGTTATGTATGAATGCTAGAGATAACACTCAGATCATGCATATAGAAGTTGATGGTTTCTTTTGAACTATAGTGGAATTGGACCTTCATGTATATTTGTGATGTTAAGTCAGATATAGAGTGGGACTGATAGAAAATAGCCAACATATAATAATTTCTCTTCTCACGTATTAGTTTATTTCCCTTGCCAAACCATTTGAAAGTAGACAAAATGGAAATGAGGAAATTTCTGGGTCTTGAATATTTACTATATGATTGAAGTCGATGATCATCTAATTTTTCAATAAGACAAAAGAGTGTTTGTCTATTTGAGCCACCCCAGACTCTAAGACTTTAGTTAGTTGTGAATCATCTTGTAATTGGTGGAAGAAATAACTATAATATTGTCGGCCAAGGATCATTGTAGAAGCTCATTTTATTTCTCATAGAGGCTGATATTATATCCATTGATGTTGATTTTATTAAACCAGAGACAATATAAGATTTGGAAGAATGAAATCATTTCTTGAAGGCACCAAAACTTGTATACTTTTCTTCATCGTCGTATTTGTGGATATAAACCAATGCTGAGTTGGATTTGAAACTTTTGTAGTGGTCCTTGGTAAGGTTGGAGGGTGAATTGGAGGGTGCAAATTCAGTTTAAACTATTGGTGAGTTAGGTGGTATTGTTGGTTTGGCTTCAAGTTGCCTAGGTGACGACGGCTTGGATTTTTGTAGTAAGGTTGTGATGCATGCCCAATGATAACCAACCAATACATAGAATTCCACTCCCAATGGGTCATATAGATCATCTTGGAGGGGATCATTATAGTGTTGATATGGTGAAAAAAACCATGTTGATAGCAGGAAAAGATATGAAGATCAAAGTTTAAAAGGGCATTTCTAAATTGATAAAAAAAATATAGAGATACCTATTTTATGTTTGTACCTTTTGAATAATGATCATGAATCATTCATGCAATATATTGGGAATAGTGAATCATGTATGCTTTTAGCATTGGTCTATATATTTCTCTTCAGGGTAGTTTGATTATATGAAGTATTATTAATCTCTTTAAAATGTAGGATGGATCGAGGAGAAAAAGCAAGATGAATTAATTATCTGAAATGATATAAGGAATTCAAAGGAGGAAGAGCTTAAGACATCTAGTAAGGATGTTATGCTAGCTGGAGAAATGAACATACATGAAGAATTAGTTTGCAGCCATGAGTCTAAGTTGATGACACATAACAAGGTTGGGTCAACCTTGGATGGAGAGTTTGCATTAGCAAGGAAATTGAGAAAGATGACAACACTAAAGAACAAAGAACATATCATTGTGGTTAGCTATTTCTAAGAGGAGGAAATGACATTCAGAGGGAGTTAAATTATAATAATTCAAGGCACAAGTTGAGAGCATTAAGGTTCTAAGATCAGTCAATAGAGGGGAGCTCACTCCACAATTTATTTTCAATCTTTGGGGAATGGATCAAAAGGGACTTTTGTGAAGAAGTGAATATGTTAGCTAAGTGGGTTGCAGTGTTGCAAGGCAAGGTGCTAAAGTCCTTGGAAAAACTGCTACACAGAATGAAATTGTATAGTTAATCTGGATTTGACATTGGTATCTCTGCAAACTTATTCAAAATAAGGTGATCTAGAATGAGGTCGAGGTGGACAACCCTAGACTCTAGCATGTCATAAGTTTTGGAGGTCTGTGTTGGGAACCATTCCTCTAAGGCAAGCATTGTAGGAAATCTTCGAAAAGGAGGTCAGGAGCTTGATGAAAGTGCTTGGAGCTTCAAAGGGAGTCACATCATCATGAAGATTTTGTGTAATGTATTTTTATCTGTTACAAAGAAATATGAGGTGAAAACCCTTGTAATGTATATTTCTTTGTGATAGATAAATATGAGGTGAAAGCCCTTATAGTGTATATTTCTATGAGATGGAGAGATATGAGGTGAAATCCCTTATAGTGTATATTTCTCCGAGACAAAGAAATATGAGGTGAAATCTCTTGTAGTGTATATTTCTCTGAGACGGAGAAATATAAGGTGAAATCCCTTGTAGTGTATATTTCTCTGAGATAGAGAAATATGAGGTGAAAACCCTTGAGAATTGTTTCTCTTTCAACTCATGGGAGTAGCCATGATGGACATCATTTTGAGAGAGTCCATGATGATATCACATTGAGTGATTTCATTATGAGAGCTTGTGTATATGTTTATGTATATGTTTATTTCCACACATGGGAGTAGCCATGGTGGATTCCATGTTGATTGATTCCATGACGTTATCACATTGAGAAATTTTGTGATAAAAATCTTTTCCAAAAATGGATGTAGCCATTGTGAGTGTCATGTTGAGAGATTCCATCACATGGATATCTGAAAAGATACCTCCTTAGCTAAGAGGGAGTGTTGATGTTATAGTGTCATGAGTTATCTTTTTTTGGGTATCTCTTCATCTTCAATTTTAAATTTGAAAGGTCATTCTTTTTTGTAATTGCCTGCCCTGTCATTATCAAAATGATGAAGGGTCAAGAAAAGCATAAACTATGTCTTGATGGTATCACATTATATTCTGATGATAATTTCTTCTTGAAGGAGATCGAGGGTATATACATTCATGTAGAGAGGTGCATTTATTATTGTTTCCAGTTCAATCTAGCAATTGGAAATATTGTAAATCAGATGTTCTGATCTTTCATTAATATAAGTGATATTTTGTGGCTGGGTTTTTCTCCCTCAATTTGGAGGGGTTTCCCAGGATAATTTGTTGTGTCTTATTGCTCAATTATTTTCTTTGTTTCTTATCTACATTTCTGGTCTAAATATTCAACATATAAGGCTTCACAACTTTTTGTTGAGCATCGTCACGGGGAAACAATGGAAAATAATACTTTGTTACGTCGAACCTTGAATGTAGTGATATAATAGACTAAAATGTAGTGATCTGGTTAGGAATCCAAATTAGTGTCTATGTGATCATTAATTATAGCAATTAGAAAAGCATATGATAATGAAGGAATTGTAATAAATGGTTTAGAAGTACATAGATATTGGTTAAAATCAATGTGAATAGTTAATATGTTTAAACCAATCAAGGCATTAAAGAAATGCATAAAGCATCACTAACATAAGAAAAATAAAAAGAAGTGTAATTACCAAAAGTAATTGCTTATTATCCAAGTGGTGCAATTTGCAAAGAGGTGTGATTCATTAGGATAAGAGAAATTTGATTTTTGAAGAGTTGCAACCCCTTACTTCATATCTCTTTATGACACATTAAAGGGATATCCTTCACTCCTCCAAATGCATCAATCATAGTTATCCATATCTACATACATGTAGTCCTCAAGGAGCCTTATCACATCCAAGGAAGCTAGTATCAATGCATTATTTACAAGATAAAATGCATGTTCATATAGAGATAAATCAGAGATGATGCCTTAAGGAGATCATCAAACGGGAAAGATGGACAAAGATTAGAGACAATGATAATCATATATTTGCATATTCGCAAAGAGATTGATATGTACTAATTGTAATTCATTGCATTTTTAACTCATTTGATCTGATAAAGAACCAAATATATATCAAAACCACTTTTTTTACCAGATCAATTGTCCATTTATTATCACATCCAATCCATAAGGATCAATCCTAAATTATATCATAAATCTCTACATTTTCAGATCAAGCATTATAATAGGTTATCATTCAAATTGAAATTTGTTTTCATTGATCCATAAAGGAATGATTCAAGGTAAGTGCACCAAGATAGTGTTCAAAAAGGGGGTATAAGTGGCCACCTTTTTTTGAAATCATGTAAACTTGAACTTTGAAGGAAATTTGAGACTCGTGCACTCAAAATTAGAAGATGTGCAAAGAACAAGAATTGTAGTACTCTGAATCTAGTTTCTAAACTACTAATTTTTTTTTTATAAAAATAATATTAAGAGGGTCAAATAAATTATGCATGAAAATTCGTTCCTGATTTTTTTTCAAAAAAACATAACATAGTGTCTAGAGTGTGCATCAAAAAAGATATAGTTAGATTTAGTATTTTGAAAAACTCTTTGGTAGAATGATAGGTAAGTGTGAGAGCTAGAAGTTATGTATTTTTTTGTTGATTATGTTTTTTTATGATTTTTTGAAGTGGGTGCATCCTGAAATCCAGTGTTTGTTCGTGCACTAGACATAACTTGTATCAAAATATTAAAAAATGCAAATATTTTTTTAAATGTGTATAGAATCAAGTCTAGAACAATAATATGTAAATTGTTTAAATTTGGTCAAGTAGACCAAAAGTTATTAAGAAAATGGTATACATGTCTCTGAGAACTATGGAGACAATCGTAAAGAAAATTAAACTTTACTATGCTAATTTTTTCCAAAAATAGAAACAATTATATGGTTGGAAAGCTCAGAAGGTGTGTGAAATTATGGTGGTAATTTTACAAATACCTACTTGATGATGTGTAAATCTGATGATGAGGAAGTTGAGAAATCAACCTACTAGAACAAAAGATGTGAAAAAGGAGAGAAATGGAGGGGGAAAAGTCTCTCAAGCCTTAGGGTTGTTATCCAAGCCTCTTACCTAATCATAATGCAATCGGGTTTTTAAATATTAAAAAAAAAGATCAGGTTATGTAAAACTATAGCCATGCTTTCCTAGTTCTTCATAACCCGATCCAGTTCTTAATGTTAGCACAACTAAGAGGGGGGAGCATCATTTGTGTGCTCAATTATTATAAACTTTAAACTTAAACACCAATTACTCAATACAAATCATAACACAAGTATTTATTGTTGAGGAAAACCCTGTTAAGGGAAAAACCCGGTGGGAATTAGCACCCATAAATAATGTACTAAGAGTATAATGTCCCTGTTAGGAGATCTAGCCCTGTTAGGAGCTGAGTATTACATTTAGTACAAATCCATGTTAAAGGATGAACCATGTTAGGGGTAATACAATGAGGCTCACTGCCAAAGCACACTGCTCAAATGTGAAGGTTAAACCCACCTTCTAGATCCACTATCCAAAAATAAAGTATAGAGATATACTTATAAAAATGAACTGACTAACAAATTTCTTTGCTTGTACAATTCCAATGAAGTGCATTACAACTGCAATCACTTCTCTATATCAACAAAATTCACATCCACATCTTCTTCGCATTCGACCTCCATGTTACAACAATAGGAAATTACTTTCCTTTATACAAGTTACAACAAGCAATTAGGTTAGCCTGTTAAGACTTTCCCAATGCACAGATTAATATATTGACCCTTGATAAGATACACATGGTACCTTAAACAAGTAAAAATTAAATATAAATCATCAACTACGCGCCAAGATTCATAATCCAAACTCTCCATCCTTTAAACACGTTACACCACTGTAGTCGGCCATAAATAGGTTTCTACAAGATCACAGATCACAACTGACATCATCAAGAACTCAACAACCAAAGAATCACAAATATCATTCTTCAACATGTCTTCTACCATGCCTCAAGATCTCATAAAATAACACATGCTTGTATCCAAGTTATCCCAAAAACACATGGACTAACTCTATCATAATCCTCTATCACTATTTTGAAGTCAGTCATCACCAAAATGACTATAACTTATGCAAATAAACACATACAATCCAGCGACCTTTGAAATAAGGTATACATACTTCCTTATACTCAAATCCATGCTCGCATACCCTAAAATATTGAACATTGTATATACATCCCTGTCATACTTGCATGTTCAATTCTAACCAATCTGTCTGAGACTTCCGATCAAACCAACCAAATCATATGTTGACATCAATGACAAAACATGAATGTCAACACCTCAAACAGAAACAATTCCAACCCCTAAACACTAAAAACTCGATCGGGTTCCTAAACACTAAAATCTTGATCAGGTTGTGTAGAACTAAAATATTATGGACAGATAAGGTTTTGCATATGCTTTTAGTTCTACAGAACCCGATCAGGTTTTTTAGAATAAAAAATATATGCATGTAAACTTAATATACACTACACATATATATAGTTACATATATAATATGTGTATGTGTATATATAGATATTCATACATACATATATATATATATATATATA
>MU224103.1:2172606-2188659 GCA_018584345.1 Thuja plicata | reverse complement strand
ATATATATATATATATATCTATATATACATACATATATATACATATATATATGTGCTCTCTCTCTCTCTCTCTCAACTTGTTTTGTTTGTCTACCACATCTCCCTCCCCTCTCTCCTATCTTCATTATCTCTCCTCACTTAAATCATAAATTTTATTTAGGATTTGTCTTAGGGAAAATAACAATTTTAGATAAGCAAAACACGTATGGGTTCTATAAGACTATGAACTTGGTGCATTTAACACCAATATGAATGTTGCACATTTAGCTCAATAGAACCTGATCAGGTTTTGACTAAACATAACCCATATGTGTTCTATTGAGCTAAATTTCATTCCCAGCAGCCAAAAAACACTATTGCAACATGTTGAATGTCCCACAACAGGTTTTCATGGTTTTCTATGATAGTATCAGACAGTGTAAGAGTTTTTTCTATCACATATAATTTCAAATGATTATTTTCTCTTTTTTCATTGTTTGTTCTTGAAGTTATTTTTATTGTTAATACTTTTGATTATAAAAAAATGATGATAATTTACATTTTTTTGGTAATTGATTGTGTATGTTCATCATGATATTATATTTTGTTTGCTCTTGAAGTTATTTTTATTGTTAATACTTTTTATTATAATAAAATGAGTTGGGTTTCGTAACAAATATTTGCAAAATGGTATTATATAGGCAAATCGATATTAACAATGGGAACGAACAAGGGAGGACCAATTGAACAATGAGAGGTGACAAAGGAAAGACAAAGGGAGTGTATCATGAAGGTACATCATTTAATGAACCTAATGCACCTAATGAAAATGATGAACACCAATTCAAATGCATGTGATGAACGCACCTAATGCAAACATAGACCATTTCAAATTGATGTGATGAATGCACCTAATGAAAATGATGAACATACACCATTTTAAATTTATGTGATGAATGCACCTAATGAAAATGAAGAGAAAGAACCAATCATAACACCTCCTAGAATTATTGGTAGAAAATAAAAGTTTCTAATTGACATTGATGAGAATATTTTGAAGCCAATGCTCAATAAAATTTCTAAACGAACTTGTAGAAGACTGGTTAGAATAGTGTGGAATAACTATTTTGAAAGCTTAAATCAAACTGGAAGATTCCAATTAGTTGTTGAAATGGTTAAAAATCTAAGATTTAGAGAGTCAATGAAAATTAGGGGTTAAGAACATCATAAAATAATAGTGAATGAACCATTGTGAGAAATATATTGATGCATATCAATTCATTGGTTCAACATCATGTACTAAAGATGATAATGTCACTCGACGTGTCCTCACATCAACCATAATGGGAATGAAAATGAAAAAATCTTGTTTAATAAGAAAAACAAGTAATTCATTAAAGATAAGTAGAGGACACGATAATTATCATGAATGGTATATTATGACCTTATTGGCATAAAAAAAGACACACACACCCTAAAACCTATCAAAAAATTGCACTTAAATTCAACAGTTTTATGCACTTAGGGTACACAAGGGACATAGTCGATAGGGTATGTCATTGAGCATTATGATGTGTCAAGAGGAAAAATGGGATCATGTAGAGGCTAAAATCTCCCAACCAGATGTGATCACAATGTCAGTTTATGTCCACAATAAATAAAATGTGATATAGGCTACCTGGCAACTTTGCACTGAGTCCATCTAACAATTTTTGCATGAACAAGAAATTTGTTGCCCTACAAAAAATCTCTGAGTCTTCAAAAACTAATACAAATTATTGTAGAGGGTCCTAACATGTCCCTATAGGTTCAAATAAATCATGCTTAGGTTTCACGATTTTGAAGAAATAATCCATCAAAGTTTGACGGTTTTACGCACTCAGGGCACATAAGGGGCATTGTCGGTAGGGTATGTCATTGATCATTATGTCATATGAAGAGTCAAAATGGGACCATGAACAAGGTAAAACCACCCAATCGGATGTGATCATGGTGTCGGTTCATGCCCATGATGAAAAGAACATGATATAGGCTACCTGGCAACTTTGCACTAAGTGTATTTGAGAATTTTTGCATGAACAAAAAAATTATTGCTCTACATAAATAAATTTGAGTCTTCAAAAACTAAGATAGGTTATTTTAGAGGGGCCTAACATGACCCTATATGTTCAAACAGATCATGCATAGGTGCCACAATTTACAAGAAACAATTTGTCAAAGTTTGACATTTTTATGCACTTAGGGCACACAGGGACATTACTAGTAGGGTATGTCGTTGAGCGTTTTGGCATGTTGAGAGGAAAAATGGGACCATTCCCATGGTAAAACCACCCAACCAGATGTGTTTGCGATGTCATTTCATGCCCATGATGAACAAAACATGATATAGGCTACTTGGAAACTTTGCACCAAGTGCATCTGATAAGTTTTACATGAACATAAAAATTATTGCCCTACAAAAACAACTCTGAGTCTTCAAAAAATGAGACAGGTTATTGTAGAGGGGCCTAACACAACCCCATAGGTTCAAACAGATCATGTGGATGTGCCACAGTTTTCAGGAGACAATCCATCAAATTTTAATGATTTTATGCACTCAGGGCACATAAGGGACATCGTCGGTAGGGTATGCCGCTAAGCGTTCCAGCATGTTGAGAGGAAAAATGGGACCATTCCCAAGGTAAAATCACCCGATCAGACATGATTGTAGTGTCGGTTTGTTCCCATAATGAACATAACGCAATATAGGCTACCTAGCAACTTTGCAATGAGTGCATCTAACAATTTTACACGAACCGAAAAATTAATTTCCTACAAAAAAAACTCTAAGTCTTCAAAAATTGAGATAGGTTATTGTAGAAGAGCCTAACACAACCCTACAGGTTCAAACAGATTGTGTGTAGGTACTACAGTTTTCAAGAAGTAGTCTTTCAAAGTTTGCAATTTTATGCACTTAGGGCACACAAGGGACATCACCGATGGGGTATGTTGCTAAGTGTTCCAACGTGTCAAAAGGGAAAATGGGACCATTCCTAGGGTAAAACTACCCAACTGGACGCGATCATGGTGTTGGTTCATGCCCACAATGAACAAAACATGATATAGACTTCTTGGCAACTTTGCACTGAATGCGTCTGATAATTTTTGCATGAACAGAAAAATTGTTGCCCTACAAAAAAAACTCTAATTCTTCAAATACCGAGATAGGTTATTCTAGAGGGGCCTAACATGACCCTATAGGTTCAAATAGATTGTGTGCAGGTACCACGATTTGTAATAAATAGTCTATCAAATTTTGATGATTTTATGTACTTAGGACACACAAGGGACATCGTCGGTAGGGTATGTCGCTAAGTGTTTCGGCATGTCGAGAGGAAAAATGGAACCATACCTAGGGTAAAAATATGAAAATGAACATGATCGCATTGTTTTTTGTGCCCATGACAAACAAAATGCGATATAGGCTACATGGAAACTTTGTACTGAGTCCATCTGCCACATTTTTCATGAACAAAAAAAATGTTTCCCTACAAAAATTATTTTGATTCTTCAAAAAATGAGACAAATTATTGTAGAGGGGCCTAACACAACCCTATAGGTTCAAATAGATCATGTGTAGCTACCATAGTTTTCAATAAAGGGTCTATCAAAGTTTAACATTTTTATGCATGTAGGGCACACAACAGACATCAACTGTAGGGTATGTCACTGAGTGTTTTGACATGTCGAGAGGCATAATGGGACCATGAACAAGGTAAATCCACCCAACTAGTTGTGATCACGGTGTTAGTTCATGCCCACGAAAAATAAAACACGATATAGAATTCCTTCACAATAAGGGTTTGTTCCTAGTAGCCCTCAAAACTAAGATTTTGGTTCATAACTTCTGAGGCGTTCACCTCTGATATAAAAAAATTAACCTTTTTATATACCCATTTGGGAGATACCTAGCATATATCAAAATTGACATGTGGTTTTTTGGAACAACTTGGCTAAAAATTATTGATTCTAGGTTTTTAAGGGCGAATTAGGCCTATTTTACAAAGCACCTACCCTCTAAACACTCTCCCAAACCAAAACATTTACTCCAATAGCCTAGTAAGGGTTCAAATACAAAAAAATCCATAGTTTTTATCACTGGGAAAAACTAATTTCCAAATCCCTATGACCGCTCGGGTCCCTCTTTTGCACTTGTTTTGTAATTTTGCCTAATGACAATTTTTCATATTTTTTGACAACTTAGCAATTTTACTAGAAACTTGCACAACTGACCTTATATCTTAAAAAATTTCCACTTTAGGTATTATTACATCCAAATGAGTACTTTAAACACCAATGTAGACACTTATGACCATTAATGGAAATTTGGTTGCAAGAAAAGTTTCTTGACAACTTTTCTTGCAACTTGACAACTTTTGCAAAAAGGAAAATATGACTCCAATAATAAACATGTTTGCATTATAGTATAATAAATAATCAATTAAAAGTATACGCCATATGAATTTCATAGAATGAATAAATTTGATCACATTTCAATTATAAATATTTACGTTTCAAAGTACCAAGACATGCACACAATGAACAAATTAGATCACATTTCAATTGCAAATATTCAAGTTTTTAAGTACATGTAGGGAAGGAAAAATGGGAGAACATTCATGCCAAGGAAACCATAAAGCCTCAAAAGCATACAAAAAATATCCTAACCTAACATTAGAGCAATTGAGACAAAGTATTAAAACATATGCAAAAAAACACAAATAAACTCCCTCAATTGGACTCCAATGTCCTTTTTTGCTTCTAAAATTGGATTGATGTATCTCCCATGAAGTATTTATGCACTTTATGAAATAAAATTGACATAAGGAAGAGAAGATTGGAAAGATGATGGTTAGAAAATTGAAGGAAAATGAAGCTAATTTATAGAGTTTGAGGGCAAATTCTCAAAATTGGTAAATTGAGACACAATTGGCAAAATGTCATAATCTATGACACATTATGACAATAATTTAAGTGCATTTCGAATGCACAAATTAAAAGCTGATTTTGGAGGAGAAAGGATCCAAAATAATGTGAAGAGTGGGAATGGAAGGCATAAGAGTTAGCAAATGGAAAGTGTAAGAGATGGAGAAGTTAGAGGCTAGTTATTAGAGAGTTTATCCCAAGTGGAAGTGTGAAGTAATATTTAAATTTGAAAATCATTTAATCCTCACAAATAGAAATTAGAAAATTTAGGAATTATGAAAAATCTCATAAACCATGAAATTAGTCAATTAATTAATGTAACATTAATTAATTGTAAGACTTAGGAAGAAGGGATAAATAAAGTCTTATTTATTTATCAAAACTTAGGGTTTAGGGGTAATTAAGGGTTATTTACCCCAAAAAGGGGGAATTAATTGACCTCGATCGAGTTTGATAATTTTGATGAGAAAAAGAAATGGTTTTGATATTGTGATGAGGATCTAGACTAATTTTTAAAGTTTTGATAAGGTTTTGAAAAGGGGTTTGATAATGATGAAAATGATTCAAATTGATTATGGATGATTGTGAACCAATTTTAATGACATTGCTAGGGTATTGAAGTGGTTTTGAAATGTTTTAAATGGTTTAGAATCAATTTTGAAGGTTTTGAAAAGGATTTGAAATGATTTTATAATTATTTTGAATATGATCAATTTGGCCAAGTGATTAAGGTTATGACACAAAATCAAAGAAATGTTAATAATTAATTGAACAAGTCTCAATGTTCAATTAATGATGAAAGACAAAATTTTGTCATATGATAATAACCATATGCACAACATAGAAGAATAATTAGACTATGCATAATGACATTTCAATCGCAAAAAATGTTAATAACTAGTTTCGCAAGAAATGACCATTTTTTAGCGTCTACATTTTCCCCTCTTTAATACAATGAGATTATGAGTGTTGTGTCAAAGAACAAAGTCAAAAGAAATAAAATATCACATTAAAACATGCCCTGATAATGACATGATATAAGGGTGCTCCCTCAAGAAATTATTCAAAAAATGCAAGTGATAGGTCAATATGTCCACAACGACGAGACGAATCCACAACAACAAACAGATAAAAAATTGGAGGTCATATGCAAAAGTTATGAATTCCAAAGTGGGAAAAGCATCATGACCAACACAAAAGGAAAAATGTACACGTCCATCTAGGCAAAAAGAAATTCTATAAAAGGGCTTGGAGAGGTGGGAACAACTCATTTTGACTCTCATTTGGAATATTTGGAGCTCTGGAGCTAAGAGGAATGGAGTGAATACCAGTGCAAGATCATCATGGTGAGCATGTGAGGAGCTACCGAAGACTAGAGGGTGTATGAGATGAGGTATGTACATCAGATCCTCTCTATGATTATGCATTTTTCACACTTTTGTAGGTAGCTAGGGGTTGGTTTTGGGGGTCAAAGAGCCTAAATCATATTCAAACAGCCCAATTGTATAGAAAATGCACCCAAGTGCGGCCTAGGGGGCAGTTGGGAGCCCAACTACACAACAAACCTTCCCAAGTGCACCCCGGTGTGAACTTGGTCACAGAGTTTTGTAGTTGGTCAAAACTAATCAACACTTTGTCAAAATATTTAAAAAATACTCCAAATTATGTTAAAAATTGGTCAAAGCTACAAAATAGGTCAACTTGGTCAAAATTAGTCAAGTGTGGTCAATAGTAACAGTAGGAAATAGAAAGTTGACACTTGTATCTCTTGGATAGGTTGAACTTTCCCCACTACAGACACGAGAGTGTTGACCGACATGTTTGGATCTATAACATAGATTGAGAAGGCATGAGAGGGCTATTTTATCAGTGGTGGGTCTACATTACATCATGTACATATTGGAGATTAAGGAAAATAAAGGACTGATTACCATGTTGGTAGGGAGATGGCACTCAAAGATGAGTTTGTTTAATTCACCTACTAGAGAGGTAACCATCACTCTAGAGGATGTATGGTGCATCTTGAGGATTCCCATATACAGAGACCTAGAAATATACGAGTTGTCGACATAGAGAGAAGCTCTGTGAAATTTTTTTAATTTTGATGACGTAGTACTAGATATCATGGATTATAAGGTCTAATCAAAGACACTAGCAGGGAAGTATGAGAGGCTAGTGATTGTGATATGTGTAGTGATTGCGAGATTACTAGTACTACACAGACACAAAGATAGGTTCCCTATTGGATGTGGTAGAGAATTAGCGCACATGGTGATGGAGGCTACTTTGTTTGCATGGGGACTGTGCATGTTATATATAACATATTAGCACCTGCACTAGGCATTATACAAAGGTAGGTTGACTATCATCAGTGGTATTACACTATTACAGGTGTGGGCATTTGAGAACATAGTTATGATTTATCCTCTATTGTAGATAGTAGAGTTATACCAAAAATTCCATATGTATATTGCTATGTTGGAGCACTCTCATAGGGACCATTAGGATACATGTGATACTGGAGACATGATCTTGACACACTTAGATATTTCACTTTGAGACCATATAGGGATGACCCTGGTTGGGATGACAATGGAGAGGAATTTCCCTATTTCCAATATGAGAGATACTTAACTGGGGTGCATGTTTATTGTCATGTGGTTATCAAGCTCCAACTACCAGAGAGGGTGCATAGACAACTCGACGAGAGACGGGATGTGTCAATAGGTATGGAACTATTTTCTTATTTGAGATATGAGGTTAGGATATGGGGATCACTCATCAAACCATAGATGGTGTATGCAAAGTTTTAGAAGATACAACCAAGACAATGGGGAGCAAGACCAGAGATAATGCATGCAGGGACCACACAAGAGTATGACATGTGGTTTTCTAGACATAGGCCAGTTCCAATGACAGATCCAAATATACAAGTTTTGAGAGTGGAATCATCACAAGTGATGATAGAGGAGGATGATACAAATAGAAAGGATGAGGATGAGGAAGATATAAATGCAGAGGCAAAGGAGGATGACAAGGATGAGGATAGCGCAAAGTTGAGCAATAAGGATTGGGATGATGATGATGGTGATGGTGGTCATGATGGAAATGCCTATGTAGATAGATGAGGATAGAGATGTTACATTATATGATCAATATATATAGTTCTTGGAGGATGTGCCAATGTAGGATATAGTTGTAGGAGATGAGGTGGAGGAAATTGCATACGAAAACACTCTGAGAGGGACATTCTGATATCATAGGCAACATATCACATAAGTAATGAGGTAGATCGAGGGTTATCAGACAAAGAGAGTGGGATATCAGGAAGAGAGAGTAGTTTGGGATACTGAGTGGGAAGCACTCACAGAAGCGATAGATAGATTGACAGTAGAGAGAGTTGCATTGATTACAGAGAGAGATGCATTGAGGGCCTCTTGAGATACAACTTTTTCTAGAGCCCAATGAGTAGAGGAGGACATGAAAAAATTTAATAGTTGTATTACATATGTCGGTGTGAGCGATATAGAAGCTATGCTAGAATATTCTCCGAAGGAAAAGAGATATTGGCTGTGTATGTAGAAGAGAGATGTACCACGAGAGAAGTGGAAACCAAGCTACATAGCTTCTTCTAGTAGGACATACTCTCAGAGGACAAAGAATAGCGAGGGAGTGTTAGGACTGAGAGGGCCACCTAGAGTAGGAAAAATTGGATCAAAGATAGGCGGGGCTAATTCCTCCAGACATGACAGAGACTAAGAGGACCGAGAGAGCGGAGGCTGACATAAGACTCTCCCTATGCAAAGGGAAATTTCTGACAGATATAGTTGATAGATCATGATTTAGCCTTCGGGCCTTAGTGTATACAAACACCTTTATTTTTGTACGCTGATAGTTTTTTAATATATATATATATATATATATATATATATATATATATATATATAATTTTTTATTTTTATTTTTATTTTTTTTTTGTGTGTGTGTGAGTGCAATATATGTTTTATCATGCACTACAATGGATACTATATATTTTTCTATTTTCTACTTTATAGATGTTATAGATATGTAATCATGATACGTGTGTAGCTTAACAATGTAGGAATGAAGGACACACTTTTTTTTGTGTACCATAATACTAGACTAAAGGGAATGCAAGGAGTGATTTAACAAGTGTTACCAAAAAGAAAAAATTAGATGAAGAAATGTTAGTAAGAGATGAAACTTTGCTTTTATAAGTGCACTTTATGTTAAAGGGAGCTTTATTTTGATATTGCAAAATGGATGTGGCGTATAGTGGCACAACAAGCCAAAGTGATAATGCAACTTTTTTGCATAAAAATAACTATACAACAAACGAGGAATGATCATGTTCATCCTAGAGCATATGACATACATGCCCCATAAATTCATGAGAACATCCCACAAACAAAAAACAAAACAAAAATAAAGGATCATGAACCATCTTGACCACTCTCATCACTCAGTGATATGTCGGACAAGTATAGGAACATGGTCAAATAAAAATAAATAAAAGATAAGATTCAAAAATATAATCAAACCAACAATAGGTACAAGAAAAAAAGGTAATACTGGAATATGTTCAATCAAAAGAACAACTGACTGACATAGTCACTAAACCCTTACCAAAGGATACATTTGAGTACTTGAGGAATAGACTAGGGGTTTGTTCCTTGTCTATCGGTCACTAAGCTGACTAGGAGGTTGCATCAACCTACATTTTATCAGGATATCAATCATGTTGATGCAAAATGAGAACTGGACCAACATTGCATATGAGTACATTTAAGGTACATGATCTGAACCGCAAATGAGAGATATTTTTGTGGTTACTGAAGAGTTGCATATTTTCTTTTTGGCATTTTTTTCAAAGGGAGAGATGATTAAATGAAATATCTATCCACTGTAAGGGAGAAAGGGAGAAAAGCGAAAGGGAGAGAAATGAAATATCTATCCACTTCAGGGAGAGAAGATTGAAATGAGTCAAATTTGCAAAAAGAGTCTGCATGGTGAGTTTTTAATGTTGTGTAGTGATTAAAAATAGTATATGTCCAAGCTAGGGAGAGCTACAACATTTTGCATACAGTTGTAGAACTAAAGTTTGGTATTCTATGGCATTTTCACATTGAATATTTCATATTGTGTTTCCATCAATGCCAAAGGGAGAGATTGATGAATTACAACTGATTGTATGTTTGAAGTCATTTATTTGATGATCAACCGAGTTAAAAATGTGATGATAGATATTAATCACTTAACGTATTGTCATTGATGTCAACTTGTTTGAGTATCATAGTGGTAACAAACATCTATTATGGATTGAAGCTCTTGAATAAACAAAGTTTATGCAGTCATTAATTGAAGAATTATGTATACACCAAGTCAGAACAAAGGACACCGAGAAAACACAGTTTATACCTAGCATAGTATTAACTGAGCAAGGTATCATCAGCACATCACGGTATTGGCTGAGTTATATAAACTGAAGGCCGACTAAAATGATGAGCTGGCATTTATTTATAATTTTGAGGTAATTGATAAGGTTTTTTATGTTGATCAAATGACTATGAAAATTATAGATGATCGGATGAAGGAGATTGAAACATGTTTTTGTCACAACTGTCAAGGAAGGATTAAGCAACAAAATCAATGATGGAGATCAAGCGAAAAAATCTAAGGATGGAAATTAAATGAGTTATGATGTCTAAATAAGAGACAAGAGATTCATTATGAATTACATGTAAACAGTGCACATACATGCAAATTGTTGAAGAGATTAACTTCATGTATGACTAATCAAATTGGGTGAAGACAAAACTGAGTATTTCTGCAGACAACATCGAGCGACAGAAAAGAGTATTTACCAAGTAGAACAGAGTATGAAGAATCAGAGGAACTGAAGTGATTATTGATCAGAGGTATTATGTACTAAGCATAGATTTGAAAATCTACAAATAGAGTTGTATTTGCGTCAGATCATTATTGTATTAGTTTAACCATTGTTACAGAAAAATCTCTTAACCGAGTAGGACTAAATAGTCTTTATTATGACATTCAAGGAATGATGATTATTTTCTTGTTGACCACATAATGAATGATTGGTCAAGAGAGAACTATTAGTGACAAATCCTCTAACTAGGTCACACCTAACTATGTGCATTGTAACCTTTAACAGGGTTGGCTCTTTACTGAGCTCACTTCAGAAGAGTGAATTATGGGTTACCAGTCCTAGGTGTTTTTCCCTTAGTAGGGTTTCCACATTAGAAATATATGTGTTAATGTGTGGATTATTTTTGATTGAGGTTAAAACAATTTTTGAAGGGAATCGTAGCCCTTTACGTTAGGAGAAAAATAGGTAGAATTATAGAATAGCAAAAAGGAATAGCACAACAAAAAGGAATAGCTGGAGAAAAAACAAGGAGACATTAGAAAACCCCAACGCAACCAATGAGTAAAAGGAAACAAAATAGACAAAAAACACACAAAAATGAGAAACAACACAGCTAAGCCACTGTTTCCATAATCTGCAGTGTGTTTACCATTAGTAATTCATATTGTTGGATGGCATCCCTGAGATCCTTGATTTCCTTAGTAATGACAACTTTCTACTTTTTAGCACTTTCTCTAGTGCGAGAGCCTGAGCCTGGAGAGATGGGTTCTTTAGCAGCAACATTATCCATGATAATGGGAGTAGAGTTCCCTTCTAGTACAGAGAGAAGAGCCCTTAAGTTACTATTATCCACCTTCATGCCCTCAAATTTATTCTTCATAATTCTGTTGAGGGTGTCTTTGATGCGCTGGATACAGCTAGAGGTAGTCTGCAAGCGGAAATTGACCACTGCATTTATCCTTAGTTCAAGCTTCTTCATCATCCTTTGATCACCATCTTCATCCTGGGTCTCAGCTTCATTCCTACCAGTATGTGTGGGCTTGGTGAGCAAAAATGCAATTTTTTTCACTCTGTCCTCGAGCTCAAAGTATTTTATACTGATGTCTTTGATTTCTTCAAACAACCAAGAATTCATTTGTATGTCCATCTCAGCACGCTCTTTGACCACCTACATAAACCTTATGTTCTCTTGGCTCTTCTCAGTCACATTCTCTTGGCTACCCCCTAAATCCACCTTACCTTTGAGCTTCTTGTCACTTCCCTCTTCCTTATTCTCTTTGGTCTTCTCAGAGATAGCCCTAGAGTTTGTGCCCTCCTTAGATGGCATATTTTCATAGTTCACCAGAACAAGGGGAATTATGGGGAAAGATAGGAATCTTAGTGTGAGCCTTAGGAATTGGGAGCTCTTTTTCAAACTTCTCAGGGGAGATATCCCTCACTACATTAGCCACTTTGTTTCTAGTTTCCTCGGGGGCATAGTTGTGCTCAGGGCCTTCAGTATCCATATCTTTAGAATTGGAATTGCTAGCTTTGTCACTTCCCATTTCTGGAGAGGACTCACTGACATTATCCTAAGGGTCTTGACCCTCATCATCATGATAGTAACTAATGTTTTTATCCTCATCCTAGACATCCATGTCATCTTTAGTTTCCATGCCAACCTCGTTAGAGAGGAATTTATCTGCTTCACCCATGTCAATCTTTTTAGCTTCCTCCTTAATTTCAGTATCATTATCAGTGTCCATACTAGTCTCCTCCATGAGTATTTTGGCCACTTCAGTCAAGTCTTCATTGGAGTTTCCCTTCTTTTTCTTTTTAGGAGTGTTATAATCAATTGTTGTGGGTCTTTTACCCTTCTTCTCCTTATTCTTACCAGAGACTAGGGTACAGTCCTGGAACTTAAATTTAGCATACTCGTAGATAAGAAGAGTAAGCCCATCATGAAGAATGGGCTTCTCATAAATTTTCATATTTTCCATAATGTTAGTACCAAGTGACTGGAGAAGGAAATAGGGGAAATAAAATTTCCTCTTATAGCAAAAATGGTTCACAAGTATAAAATGGAAGTTATAAACCCTAGTATAATGACCCTCAAGAACAAAATATTGCATAAGGGCTTTGACAAGTTTATCCCAGAGAAGCTTCATGTGAATGTGAAGAACAAAATCCCCATGATGTTTCAAGAGGAGGGCTCTTTCATCAAGAGTCTTAGGGTACATTCTAGCCAGTTTCTGGGCCATAACCCTACCTCTATAGTACTTCAAACCAGACATATCTAAGCTCATGTATAGTCAGAAAATGGAAGCACTTCCATGTTAGACAGGTTTAGCCTTCTGAGTAAGTTTTTTGGGGTCATTTCAAGCACCTTGAATGGGTTCCTAATTTAGACCTGGCTTTCCCCCTGTTCTACCCCATTTTCCACCTCTCTCCAGCCAGTTTTTGGCATTCTGGACTGCAAATTAGAGATCTTTGACCTCAAGGTCAAGGTTGACCTTTTAGGTCTATGTGGACCTCAACCCTGACCTAGTTCAAGGTTTACCTCACCCTTGACCTAGGTTAATGTCAACCTCAACCTTGACCCAAGGTCCAGATTTTAGGATCTCACAACTTCTAGATGTTGGTCTTTGAAAAAGTTAATTCCCGCTTCCTGGTCAGCTGTTTCGGGTTCCAAAGTGATGATCCCTAAATTATATTTAATATAGGTCCTCTCCTAGGGGTAAAGGATTTAATGGGAATTTAATTCTCCTATGTCAGCCTCCTTAGAAGATTGTGCCCTAATTTCATATAAAAGGAAGCTTTCTCCTCTCATTTTCTCAAACCATGAACTATGATCATCAAGCATAATTGCAAGAACTTTCAAAGACTTGAAGAGTGAATCCCAAAGGTGAAGAAGAAATATTTGAAGCAATCCAAGTATCCATTGAATTATTCATCCATTCTCAATCACTTCTCAAGCATCCATTTTCATCAAGGAGATCCATTGGTGGCCATTGAAGGATTCAAGCTCCATGGAACCCTCTTGTTGAAGATTTCTCCATCCACATTTCTCCAAACCCCTTCCAATTCAAGAACCCCTTTCAATATTGGTGTTGAAGATATACAATCAATTTATTGAATACATCCTACATTCTACATTCTAGATCCATTTAGTGCATACATACTTGTGGACCCATGGATTCGAATCCACCACAAGGACTTTTACAAGCAAGGTGAATTTATGCATTTACTTTGTTTTACTTATACAATTTCCATTATACTTTGAGGTTAATTCCAAAACCGGGTTTTGACTAAGGCAAACCCCTCCCCCCAACAAACAAATCTCTTTTTCTTGCAGATACAGGTTTAGGACTGTGGATTTGAACTCAGATCTGGATACCCTTTTCAACAAACTATCAGGATCTGAAAACAGATTTTCTATCGAGGCAGCACAGGTCAGGGTCAAGGTTATTGGGTCAGTGGTGACATTTGTGGGTCAAGGTCAACCTTTTTCATAGGACTGAGTCAGATCGGAAAAAGATTTATGGGTTTTGTTTGTCTCTGCATTTCTGTTTTGGGCCATACTTCAAATTTTCCAGAAACAAAGTATAGACCTTAGAAAACAAAATTCTTCAGATATGCAATTCTTTAAGGTTGGTACTTCTTCTCATCCTTTTCAATTACTGCAATATATCATATCTCCTTAATCATAAAATAGAATTTAAGATCTTCTTCTTTACTCTCATTTCAAAATGGTTGATTCATTTGTGCATTGATCCTTCTTTTGGGTTAATCAACTTGGATCTTTCATTTGTGCATTTGGGGATGAAAGAGGAACATCTTATCTTCCTTCACCTATATGCTTAATCACATTACAAAATATACAAATTACAATTAAATTTAAAGGTTAAGGAAATACAATACATCTCAAACCTAATCAATAATCAACACAAATAATAGAAGAAAACAAAAAAATTTCTTCCTCTACATTTTGGTGAACCCGTGATAGACAACTCTTTCTTTTTGGTGTTAGATTTACATGTTTATGCTAGATCTTGCATTTTATTTCAATTACATTTAAAATTAATAAATCAAAATCTTGTGTTAGTTCATTTTCATTGCATTGGTGTATGAGATTTACCACTTCTAGTCCTACTTATAGTATCTTAGTTAGAAGAAGCCGTAGACTTATGGGTTCCTTTGATCCTGAGTCTTCCTCTCCTTTCCTTAGGATTATAGATGATAATTTGATAACTCATGATTCCAATCCTTCTATGGAGAATAACTCTTCTCACTCATCTCATGATGAGGATGATGCCTTAAGAGTTCCTCCTGAACAAGTGCAAAAACTCTCAACTGAACTTGATAAAATGGGAAATTGGCTTATCCAAGAAAACCATAATCAAGATTCTATCCAAGCTATAGAGGCTCTTAATAAATTCCTCCATGATAATGACCAAGGTGTTAACTTCTTGCATGGTCTTACTCATCTTGTGCATTCAAATGTTAAACCTTTAGCTCAAGAGGCTCAAGATCTAGGATTTACTCCTCTTATCACTAGTATGGGACCTTCTTTTGTTCCTTTACCTAGAATTCCTACTTATAATCCTCCTTTGATGATTCATCTCTCCCAATTGCATCTATTCCTATGAGTGCACCACCAGTATCTCTACCTACCTCACAACCTTCATATCATAGTGTTCCTTTTACTTATTCTAATCCCCTTCCAACTATGGTTCCTAATGTTCCACCGATTGTGTCTTCTATTCCTACTTCTTCCTACACTTTTCCTAGTGTTCCTAACATTTCTATGCCACTTATTTCCTCTAATGATTCCACAATTATTATTTTGGCTCAAACTGTGTCATCTTTACAACAACAACTTGCATCCTTAACCCAATCCAAGTTTAGCATTCCTACATGTGACATGGGTAGTCCTTTATCCTTGGACATCATTCGTGCTACTATCCCTCAAAAAGCCGATATGCCTCATCTCAATAATTACAATGGTAAAGGCGATCATGTCACTCATGTTAAAACATTTCAAATCCTTTGTAGTGATTATGCTCATGACCATAGGATTTTATCTAAATTTTTTGCTAGAACTTTTCATGATAAGGCTTTGCAATGGTATTGTTCTTTACCTCCTTATTCAATTGATTCTTTTCCTAAACTTGCTAATACCTTTATCCAACAATTTCAAAATAACATTGGTCCACAAG